>CM042546.1:17920309-17935309 GCA_023630585.1 Cranoglanis bouderius
GAGATGCACTTTGTGTGTGTGTGTGTGTGTGTGTGTGTGTGTGTGTGTGTGTGTGTGTGTGAGAGAGAGAGAGCACACTAGTGAATTGGTGAGAAGATGAGTGAGTGATTGCATGTGTGTCTGACCTTGGACCTTAAGGAGGCCATTAGAATTGTAAAAAAACAATGTATAAACTGGACAAACCCGATTAGCAAACATGCCACTGCAGGTATTTTCCCTAAACCTGCAACTAAAATGAAGGCAACCACATTTGTTTATTTCAGACAAGATGCTAAAAAACAAAAAAGCAACACTACAGGCAGCTTAAAGCAAAGAATACTAAATTTGAACTCCCAACTTGAGCTTGTGCACTGTTTTCCTGTGATGTTTTTTTTTTTTTCTCCAGTATGAATACTGACTGCATCTTTACATTAGTCATACACACCTCCTCCTCTGTTCCCATTGTCTGAACATTAATATGCCACTGCACACTCCAAACATGAGATTTTACTTTCCTTTGTTGTCCTGTGCTTTTAAAAACACGATTTTTAAAATATTTCACAGTAGTCATATTACATTATTTTCTGTGTTTGCTCATGTGGAACACAGATCCAGATAATGTGCCTAAGAATAATAGTTGATGGATTGCAAAATGCTACATAAAATTGATGCAAACTCCAGCGCCTTACAGAGCATTACACTCCTGACCTTCCACACCTTGCTGTTCATTATGTTTTTAAAAGATTCTTTAATGTTAAATGTTCAAAAACTAAAAACACAGGAAAGGAAACTTAAAATTCAAGAAAGTTAGTAAAATTAAATAATGATAATGCTAAAAAAGAATACGAGTATGTATGATAATGGAATATCATTGTGGTAGAATTTGTGTACTAGAGTGATTTAATATTTTATGTTTGTGTGAACATTGTCTTTTCTAAACCGATCAAATAAACTTGATCAGCCATTGTGTACCTTTGTGCATGACTTTGGTTAGCATTTTTTTTTAATTGCCTGCTCATGCTGTGGTATTGTTGGAATTTGAAATTGCAGTCTCCCAATGATCGAGCAAATGCTTTTCTGTTTCGCCTCTCTGGAGACACAGTTCTCATTTTTGACCACAAGCCACATGATTCAACATCACACAAACATCAACATCAAAATCCGTGGAACATCAGTACCACTACGATCTCATGCAGTCTCACTCAAATTCGCCTCTGGGGGGGTGCTGTGTGTGTGTTTGTGCACACAACAACAATCATATCTATTTGAAAATAAAGTGTACAGAGAAATTTCTTTCTTATTTTGATATTTTTGCTGAAACTGTTTTTTTTTTTTTTAAAAGGTATTTTTGGCCAATCTTCAAAATATTGATGTCAAACCATTCAGGAGAGTGTGAAACTCAATTATCAAAAACTTATATTTGTAAACAGTTTAGTTACCACACATAAATCAATTCTAAGGAGCTGGAGCTGGTTTGCTCAATTGGATTGTCATTTCGATTTGAACCAAACATTATAGACATGTTCAGCACAATGTTCTGAGGACGTCTGCAAAGGCTGAGCCATGGTCATCGATAGGTCATTCAAATATTTGTTTCTCAGGAACCAAAAGTATAATTGAGCTAGAATTTGGTGTGCTACCTTGGTGTGCTAATCTGTGACTGGATTTTATTTACCATTGGGTGACTTAAAAAAATATGGCCGTCTTCAGCCATTTGGCTTTCAGCAGACATTTCATACAATTAATATTGATATTGGCAATCCTTACAAAACTTGATAAGTATGATCAGTATGTTCTTTGGACTCTTTATTACGCTATTTAACTTGGCAAGAACTGGCCACTGGGGGCGACATTTGCTGAAGGTTACCTATGGAGCTTGGACCCGTAAATATAACCACAAGCGGTTATCATTGGGGCCCAAGCAACAAAGTTGTTGTAACCCAATTGTTACAAGCATTAATTGTTTGTAACCCTTTTCGAATTGTTGGGATTTTTCTTATTATGAGGGCAAGGATGTAGTGCTTGGAACCCAGTTATTCTCGTTAGGATTCTTAGGGGGGCAGACGCAGTGCTTGGAACCTTATTGTTTTTCTTCTTCTTCTTCTTAGTCTTATTGATCCTACAGATATGAAACGTGGTCAGTAGGTAGTACTCCCTCCCGCTACTCAGGAAGAGCAATGAAAAAAATTTTGCCACTTATTCCTTGGGTTCTCCCAAACAAAAAAAACCCCTCAAGAACCATTTAGCTCTGTGCACTTAGATTTTTAGCTAATTTGTATAATATACAAAACATTCTTTTGAGAACTAGCTGACTGAGTTTACTTGTTGGTTTAAATCTCCACAACTGTAGGGAACTGTACAGAGTGCGCCTTCGTTTTCTCCCATATGGTTTATGTTCTGCCAAAATATTTTCTGTCATCTTGAATTTTCTGAAAAACTTACTTTTTCAAACCTAGGCTGTTCATCTGATTGGCAATTAAATAGGGAATGTATCACGAATGTTTTTTACACGCCATTCTTCAAAATGTCATCCACAGCATTATTTAAAACATCCTGGACACTTATACCAGCTGTCTCGAGTGGGTCTTCTTTTTCAACGTGGTCAGGCTGTGGACGAGTTAATGTTAATGGGTTGTTTCCTAGTGCCCTTGTCTAGCAAGAGTCAAAAATCGCTGTAAAGTATTCGTGCACAGTTTAGAGCCTTTTCATAATTGTCGAAGTCAGATCTGTGCAAAATACTTTTTATAGTCATGTCCAAATCATTCTCCACAACCTGCTGAATAGACTCACAGGGGGTGCCAGTCTTTAGTTTATCCAGTTGATGCTGTGGAACTAAAAACAACATCTCTGCATACTCCATCCCCCCAAGTTATCTAGAAGCAACAAAGCTGGAGATGAAAGGGATTGCAACGCTTAAGAGGGGAAGAAGAAATCCACCCTGCTGGTTTATCATCCGTTTCTTTCTTTTAACACCAGTCTTCTTATCTGCAACAAATTTGATTGCACTTTTCTTCCTTCTCAGCTTCTGGTATTGTTGCAATGTGAGTGGTATATTACCTTAGAGAACATTAAGAGCCACTTCACACAATGTCACAATGAGTCCATCTGTGGCAGATTGTAAAATAACCCGTCTCTGTTTGGGTGCTGCTTTTAATAATATTTTTAAAAGAGGCATGTTTGTAGCCTCTAGTCTAGCCGACATTTTCACCATCCAGCAGTTTCTTTTTTCACTACCTTCTTTTCTGGAGGTATACTACAGGATACATTCTGTACAATATAAATAGTACTAAGATTTCTGTGGTGAACATACTGTGTGAATACCTTTTCCACCTCATTGCTCCTGCTGGCCTCTTTCATCAGGTCATCAAGGATCAACAAATTAGTTTTGTTGACTGGGAACAAATCATCATCATTCAGAGTCTGTGGTAGTCCTTCAACAAATTTTATTTTGTGCATTTTCAACAATTCGTCATACAACGGTTGTCAACAATCATAAATATATACAATATTTAAAATTTTTTAGAAATCAACTGTACAGCATTTTGCAACAACATTTTTACAAAATATGATTTTCCCGAGTTTGAAGGGCCACTTTTCACATGTGAAAATGGATGTTGTAATCTGAAATCAAAACCATCTCTGTCTCACACATGCCTGTGTCCAAAAAGATTGTCGGAAGCCATATGAGAGTGTGGTGAAATTGGGGAGCAGCACATGTTTGTTGTACAACACCTTAAACTTTTTGACGACTGACCTATTGTGTAGTGTGAAGTATTTTTTATTGCTCACAATGCTGTCGGTGTATGTCAGTATATGACGGCTATTATCCTCCCCTATGACATAGTGATCGACAAGACCGATCAGTGTGTCTAACCTAATGGCTTTTGAGTTTACAGCATTGCAAATGATACCCTTGGCCTTCATGCAGACCTTCCCCTTAGAAGTACGGTAGCCATATGTTTTCGGACCCCCTAAACAAAACTTTACAATGTGATCCTCATCCCCAACCTCATCAGTCAGATTACCGAGGTAATCTTAGGCGCAATGGAGGATCCCAGTCACCATCTCTAGATGTACAGTGACACAGACATTGTCATCTTTACAACAACCTATCCCCCAACTTGTCCATTAGATCATACAGCTCTAAACGCGCATGCGCTGTTGTAAACGCTCCAAGAAAGATGTTAATGTTACGGGTCTGACTGCCTTAATCCTCTCTTTCTCATAAGTAATCAGCAATGTATGATTCTTTGTCTGCATCTGTCACAACGTGTGCAACGGAATCCACTGGCCTCTTGTTTGTACTGTAAAAACGTTTTAATGTAATCACAAAACAAGAAAAATGCCACACTTCGTCCACCTTTGTTACAGAAGGGTTCTTCTCCACAGCCTTTAACAGATCGATACTGAAATAGCCCTTTCCTCATCATCGTGTCTACACGGGACGGTCTGATTCTGTTGTCCCGCGCATGTGCGGCAGAGCGGAAACATAAGCTTACCACCAGTCCTATAGGGAAGGACAGGGTGAAGCAGCTTTCACGGGGGCAGCACCGTGGCTTTGACAAATCCATATTAATTTTCAAGAGGTTCAAAATCCTTAAAAATTATTTGAGGGTGCCCTATGGGGTAGCATTTTTTGGCCTGGCTAAAGGGGTACAATCTTGTAAAGTCGACGTATTGTATTTTTTCACCAATGTCAGCTTTATGATACAATTTGTACGCAAATAGAGCACTGCGTGGTTTCAATCTTTCAGGATGTGTGTAAGTGGCCATAAACGCCATTACATCAACATCAGTCTGTTTAGCGCTGTTCCAAACACACTCCCACATCACCTCTACCTCCAAAGCCATACACTGTAAATGATTTCTGTTGTTTTCACAGTATTATACTGTTTTTCTCAACCGTTTCTTGACATATAAGATGTGTATGGTATGTTACTGTATATTACAGTATTATTGTTGTATTCTCAACAGTTCTGTACTGTGTACACAGTTTACAGTATGTTACTGTAGATTTTCAATGCATTCTGGGAAATTATCAGTTACTGTACGTTTAAATACAGTAGTGCAAATTGCCCGCAAAAGACACCACACAAAAATTTCACAGGTAAAATTGCTAGTCAAATATTCTTGCATAAAACATTACGTAATCACGTTGGCAAGGTCACATGTGACGTAGGCGGAATTACCGACCCAGTGTTTACCGAGCAAACATGCAAAGACTAACAAACGCCCTGTACAACAACAACAACAAAAAAGGCACAACATTGGTCTTTGTTTATCATCAGGAAAAAATTATCAGGAATTTTTTATTCTGGAAGTGAACTTGACTTTTAATTTCTGTCAGTGGGAGTGGGAGTGGGGGGTGTATTTTAACAGTGAGAGACAGAATAACAACAAAAAAATCCAGAAAAATGCATTTCAAAAAAGTTATAAATTGATTTGCATTTTAATGATTGAAATAGGTATTTGATCCCCTATTAATCAGCAAGATTTCTGGCCCCCATGTGTCTTTTACACAGGTAACGAGCTGAGATTAGGAGCACTCTCTTAAAGGGAGTGCTCCTAATCTCAGCTTGTTACCTGTATAAAAGACACCTGTCCAGAGAAGCAATCAATCAATCAGATTCCAAACTCTCCACCATGGCCAAGACCAAAGAGCTGTCCAAGAATGTCAGGGACAAGATTGTAGACCTACACAAGGCTGGAACGGGCTACAAGACCATTGCCAAGCGGCTTGGTGAGAAGGTGACAACAGTTGGTGCGATTATTCGCAAATGGAAGAAACACAAAATAATTGTCAGTCTCCCTCGGTCTGGGGCTCCATGCAAGATCTCACCTCGTGGAGTTTCAATGATCATGAGAATGGTGAGGAATCAGCCCAGAACTACATGGGAGGATCTTGTTAATGATCTCAAGGCAGCTGGGACCATAGTCACCAAGAAAACAATTGGTAACACACTACGCCGTGAAGGACTGAAATCCTGCAGCGCCCGCAAGGCCCCCTGCTCAAGAATGCACATGTACAGGCCCGTCTGAAGTTTGCCTGAATGATTCAGAGGAGAACTGGGTGAAAGTGTTGTGGTCAGATGAGACCAAAATTGAGCTGGGTGTGTGTGTGTGTTTATGTTTGTATATGTGGGGGTCATTTAAACACATGCTTTTTTGTTTCGGTGGGGTGTGATTGACATTCTTTTCCACATATTTTTGGTGGGAAACTCAAGTAAATGGGAGCTACGTCTAAGTGTGTGGGTGAGATGGGTGTTTGCCTTGCTCATATGTTTTTAACATCTGGGGTGTGTGTGTGTGTGTGTGTGTTTGTTTGTATACGGGGAAGGCTCATTTAAACACGTTTTTTCACTTCTGACTTTCAAAACACATTAAGATTTTCAAATGAAAACTTTCATCATTAACCTTTGACATACACATAACAACCGTGATGACCTTTGACCTAGACCTGTCAAAAACCAAGGTTATGGAATATACCAGGTGTATTATATATATAATGTGTTGTTTAAAAATATACAATACAGCAACTACTGGATAATTGTTGCCAGTAAATTACTGTTAATTTGACAAATTTTTTAGTGTACGCACACTCTAAAATTTCTACTTTGTCATCAAACTGTCTTCTGAGCGTACCGTAAGGCAGTTTTGATAACGGGTGTACATGGTTAGGATTATAACAATATTCATGCCCATGAAACATACAGCCGTTGAATTTGAGCTTTTTTTTTTTTTTTACACTGCCCTTTTCTTAATAACCATCAAGATGGTATTTTCCAATCACCATCTCGCCGTGGTTTAACGTGTGTTGAACGTCTATGCCGCATATTCAAGCCATTCTATGGAAATGTCTGAGTATGTCTTGTTCTGATTGATGTATGTGTTGTTATGGATCAGAGCTAGGGTGTCTTTTGGCAGGAAGTGGGTTTTATACACTGTTCTACAATACGCTGCTAAAGTGGTGTATCTAAACGGATCGAGTTTGGTGCACTGTATGAATTCATCGTGGTACTTCATGCATGTCTCCCTGAGCAAAACGACATCATTCCTACCATACATCACAAGTTCTTTTTTAAAATCAAACACTTTGCCTGATACTGTTGCGTACCACTTGTCAAACAGAGCCCTCTCTTTGTCAGACATTGTCTCATAGCCGTAGCAACACCTGTCCGGGTATGGTCCTATGTAATCCTTATGTCATGGCCAAACGCATAGGGTTGAATGAATAACTGTCGTTAAAGCTCTGCTTGAATGCGTTGTCATACATTAAAATTATCCGACAGCTTTGCATCGTGATTTTAAGTGTGAGCCTCGCTTTTGTGAAATACTCCAAAAGCATTGTGGGTGAGCCATGTGAAATTCTGATAACATGGACGTCTAAACCTTTTAACAAGTCGTTCTATACAGTCTGGACCAGCTGCTGTGAACTCTTCCCCTTTAAACATAATGGCACACAAAGTTTGCAACGTGTTTACCATTTACATACTGCGTCTCAAAATCGTAGAATATGTACTTGTCACTAGGTGGTTCGAGCTTTGTTGGCTGTATAAAACACTGATGTACGCCATCATTAATCAATTCCTCGCGACAATGGATACACCGCTCGGCACCACACTTGTGTGGTTTGGGGTTGGTGGCGCTGACATGATAACGTCTATTACATTTTTGACAGCATTTTGTAACAGCACACTGTACAGACTGTTGACCTAATGGCGGTTGCTTATACATGTCATAACAATAGTCATATTTGCAGTACCGCAAGCAGTCGGCGCATTGCCTTGTTTTGACAGGGTGCTTATAATAATCAGGGCCATTATATTTATTGCAGACATAGACGTGCAGATATTGCAGACGTATTTGCAACGGTGATCTCTATGACTAGTAAAACCCTGATAGCAGTAGGGACACACGTATGGTGTACCTATGAATGCATTCAACTTCTTAATCACAAAATAATGGCCAACGTGCAGGTACAAGAACACTGTCTTGTGATGATGTGCATCATTGGACGTATACTTTCCAACACACACAGCATGACCTATGGGAGACCACTATTTTTATGCGTAACACCTGCTCAAACCGGGCGATATCATTAAAACCTATCTTATGCTGTTCTGAATACCCCGCCGTCTTCTGCATCGACACTGCTATAGGTTCTAGATCTGTATGCGGTTTTTGAGGATTTAGAAAATGTGCCAAGCAGATTGCAAAACACAGATTATTCGAAGTGTTGATGGGGCAGAGGGGATGGGGGAGTAAACTGCGAAAACCTTGGGATGCCCCACATTTCTCAAACTCATTAACATATAATACTTTGTAAACATTCTGGGGTGGAATCCAACAAAACACACACACATTAAAACACGAATACCAGAACATCATAAATTACATGACACACAGAAATGGCCATCGGGGTGACATGAGGGGTCACAAATTACACAGGGTCATAAATCAACATGACATTTTGATAGAAAGTGTATATTACAATTACTTGTATGAATACAATCCCGGACATACTACATCTGCCATGTTGGCATTATCATGTGACCGTTGACGTTATCATAAACACAAAAATCTTAAAGGGACCACCAGATTAAAGCAACCGCACTAATGGCAAAATGCACATCAGGAAAGTTAACTGAATTAGTAATTTAATGTGGGCAGTGTTAACAGGCTGAGGTAAATTCATTGCCGTTAGCTTGGCCGGCTGGGGCATGATAGAGATCACAAAAGAGGTTTCAAATGCTGTGACAACTGTTTTCTTGTTTAAACCTTCAACAAGGTAACAATTTATTCGGGTATTATTAAACAAGTCCTGTTTAACCAAGGTTTAATACTTAAAAAGAGCTGACACGCTTTCTCCATTTTTTTTTCTGAGC
Source organism: Cranoglanis bouderius (assembly GCA_023630585.1). Lineage (NCBI taxonomy): Eukaryota > Metazoa > Chordata > Actinopteri > Siluriformes > Cranoglanididae > Cranoglanis > Cranoglanis bouderius. Next base: position 17,929,174 of record CM042546.1, read on the forward strand.
TCCTCCACACCATTCCCGTTGCATTATGGGAATTTTTGACTCACGTAGTATCCATAGGTTGCACACTGCAAAATCTCGCCGGAAGCAGTACGCCATCCGGGTATTTCTCGCCTACTGAGAATTCGGACATACTACCCATCTGGCGTACTGCTTTTCGCCTAGTGTAGTAGAGTAGTACATGATTTCGGATGCAGCCCATGACATGGTGGCGCTCAAGCACAAAACTGTCTTGCCAAGCAGACATCGATACCTGAAAATGAAGAAGAGTCGACACTGAAACTAGTGCTGGGAGTTCCGGCTCTTTATAGTGAGCCAGATCATTTGTCTCAGCTCAGCAATAAGAGCCGGCTCCCAAACAACTCTTCATTTAGTACCACTTCATTAAAAATGTGTTTTTAATGTTTTGAAACTCAGAAGTGAAAAAGATGTTTAAATGAGCCCTCCACGTATACAAACTCAAACACACACCCTGGATGTTAATAACATACGAGTTAGAGAGTGTGCCCCCCACATATACAAACACACACACACTTAGACGTAACTACCATTTACCTGAGTTTCCCACCAAAAATATGTGGAAAAGAATCAATCACACCCCACAGAAACAAAAAACATGTTTAAAGACCCCCCCCATGTATACAAACACACACACACACACACACACACACAACTTTTAGAGCTTGAAAATAGTCAATATTGGTTAATGTCAACTGGCTGTACAGCCGGCTTTTTTCAATGCGGAAAAAGGAGTCGTAGTGCTTTTATGTGGACCGGCTCACATCCACTAGAGTAATGCTACTTAGACCATAACCTTTGATGAGTCTTAATGGAAAAAGGTTAAAAAATGGTGTAACGACTTTGACTACATTGTTAGAATGGATTTCTTTTCACCAGAGGCCTACAGGCGAAAATGGAGAAGCAGTACATCTCCGCAACAGACATACCACATCAGAGCAACAAATTTCTCCAAGAACCAGGTTTCACTGCACTTTTCTGCTACTATTACCGGTGACTATGCATCTGATAACAAAGAGAATTGTGAAGTGAGATATGATCAAACCAGCTGGCATGTTCTACTTATGCTACTTTAATCAAATTGATGAATTATTCCAAAAATTGTGAAAAAACAAAGAAACGGGAGAAATAAGTAAAACTAGAAGATCTCTTCTGATATGATTTTACTAATATTTCAAGACTGAGCAGAAACCCTGCCTTCTCCCAAATGAGTTTGCCTACACATTTGAGTTAAAGCCTTCTGAGCATCAGAAGGCTTTAACAGAACATGAGTATGTCTCATGAATTCAGATCCTATTTTTACAACTCGGTTGCTACCATAGATAATGATGTTACCAGTTCTGGTTTTGAAGAGGGCGACAACATACATCACTGAAACCCTAGGAAAAAGAAATCTGACCTATCTGTCAACGAATTATGAAACTGATGGGTGCATATCCAACACCGTGCTAGGCATCATCCATGCAGTGACGGGAGAACTGTTGGGCAGAATTATTCATCAAGATCTGAAAGACAACGGCTGCGTGATTGATCATCCAAGTCAACTCCAACACGTGCTTGTTCGATCCTGATGCATACTATCTGCACATGAACACCTACAGATTGATGAAAAAGCTGCTTAAACAGTGGTTCAAATACATGGTGGCTAGAGGTCTGAAATTGTGCGGTATCAAACACACTCTCTCCCTGGAAAAAATTCAAAGTATCGCTGAAGCTGTCATCTGTGATTGGCAAGATGAGCCTCATATCAAAACTGTTCTGAACAAGGTTAAAGAAAAAACGAAGGAAATTTGCAGTGACCTGGTGTACGAAGACGTCGTGGACTACTGGACCTTTCACTCATCTCTGGAACCCCCTGACCAGCAACATACACAGGGAAACTTCAAAGCAAGCCACGTCTATTCTGACTGCGAGAAAAGACTGAAGACTGAGAAGACTGCTCTCCAAAAAGTTGCTGAACTGACAGTCAATGATCAAAGTATTTTTTACTAATCATCTTCCTGTTGATGTAGAAGTTGTTTATCGACTAGAAATGTTCATGAACAATGTGCGAGATTTTACTAAAAATTGGGATTCTTTGTTCGATGTAAATACCTTGTATCCTTTGCACACTTATGTGCAACAAGTTTTATCTTTCATGTTTGCTGAACCCTTTGAACGCAAAACTAGTCATGTAATATGCATCTTAACCTATGTAACCGATGTGTTTAAAAGTTGCATAGAAAGGAAAATGTTGACATTGATAAATTCTTTGATTGTCTAACTGAAAATTTAAAGCATAAAAATGTAAACCTTGCTTATGTCATAAGTGTTCTAAGACAAAAAAAAAAAATCTATACCGGCATTTGATCATTCTTGTCTTGACACTCCAAAATGACTGAACAATTGATGAAGAATGTATATTATACACCGTCAGACCCTGGGTCATATGGTGGCATTGAGAGTTTGCAAAGAGCCATTGTCAAAAATAGGCAAGAAAGTTAATGATGCTGAAATAAAAAACTGGTTAGCAGAGCAGGATGCGTACAGTCTACAAAAACCAGTATCTACAAAGTTTAAAAGAAACAAGGTTTTTGTAAAGAACATTGATGAACAATGGCAAGCTGATTTAGTTGATATGAGCAACCTGTCAGAGTAATGACAACGCAAAATTTATGTGTATACGTGTATAGATATTTTATCCAAATGTGCATGGGTACGTGTGTTACAAAACAAGACAGGAACTGAGGTAACTAAAGCGTTTGATTCCATTCTAAAGGAAGGTGGACTCCCCAAAAAACTACAAACTGTCCAGGCTAAGGAGTTTTTTTTAACAAAAATCTTCAAACTTTAATGAAAAAACATAACATTGTTCACTTTGTTACGGGTATGGGGCAAAAAGCATCAGTGTGTGAAAGGTTCAATAGAATGCTAAAGACCAGGATGTGGAGATATTTTACAGCTTTTAACACGAGAAAATACACTGACATAATTCAAGATTTGGTTCAAGCATACAATCACAATTACCATCCCAGCATCAAAATGAAGCCCATCAAGGTCAAAGAAGCCAATTCTTTGAGAGTATTCAAAACCCTCTATGGACTATTTTCACCTAAATTAAAGAAACTAAAATTCAAGTTTAAAGTCTGTGATATTGTTAGAATTTCCCATTTAAAAAGACAGTTTGAAAAAGGCTAGGAGCAAATCTTTACGGATGAATATTTTATCATTTCCGAACAGATACCTCTCTAGGTATATCCCCCGGTATATAAATTGCAGGACTGTGCCGGTGAAAAAATTGAGGGAACATTTTATGAACATGAGTTACAAAAGATCATTATTGGGAAGGACAAGGCATTCAAAATAGAGAAAATCCTGTCTGAAAAGTTGGAAAAAAAGTTGCAAAATAAAATATAACTCGGTACAAGTTAAAGATTTTACTTCAGTTTGCTGCGGCCAACACTGTGTTTTTTTCTGTGTCACAGAGCTAAAGGTTATTCGTTTAACCGTATTATGTCTATGTATAGCAAAAATTTCAATAGAAATGATAATGTGCTTGTGTCTTTTGTTAACAAAATGTACCCTAGAGTAAATAAAAAGTATTCATTTACTTGTGTACAATGTGTTAACTCTCTAGATATGTTTAATTTGCAAGTGTAGTGGAATATTAAATTACAATGCTTCACAAGAAAATTGTTGATGCAAAGTTATTTATTGAAATAAACGGTGACAAAATATTCATTGTCCCTCAACAGTCATTTAAAAAAATCAAACCAGACAGAGCAGGAGATTTAAAAATCTCAGGGGCTCAGGGGTAAAAGAATCATAGTCTTTGCTTTTAGGGGGTGTAACGCCTCAGCACAAGCAGCATCATATCATTCACAAATGAAAACCAGAAGAAATAAAACAATGGGCCAGAGAACCCACAAGAAACTCTGGACCAAAATGTCTCCACTCAGGGAGCCATAAAACAAGGAGTCCACACCCAGACACCAAGGAGCCACTTAAATCCAGCGTGTGCATCTGCCTTATCTCAAGCAATTCTACAAACAACACGACAAGTGTTAAAGGCCTCCCTGACCCAGGGCTGAACCGTCTCGACCACAGAAACTGCTCTCAAATGCAGTAATTTAGGCCTTTGGGCCAGACCAGATTGCTTATTCAACAGATGAGTCCAAAGATCCTCACCATTAAGGCCAATAAATTCTGGAAGAAAGGAGAGACCTTTTGGCTCCCTCAGGAAAGGTCTACACAAGGATTCACACATTCCACAATTAATCGGTGCCTACCAGGAGCAATGACTGTGGAAATTAATACATCTTTGAACAACTGCAATCACCTATTTTCTACCATGTGGTGTTCTATTTTCTTCATGTGTATCACCATTAAGTTGCCACTAATTGTTCAATTTAGCATGTATAAGTATAGTAGTTCTAGGAGGATCATTGTGTGTTAATATTAGTAATGTACTTTAAGTATAGTCAAGCATGTCTTGTTTGGTATGTATGTGTTCATTGAGTGATTTACTAAATCATAAGAGTAAAGAAATTTGTGTAGGTTGTTTTGATATGTACATGGAAAGTTTCAGGACAAAGTTTAATAATCCACTCATCATTGAAGAGGGTGGAACCACTCATCTGCAGGGACAATGGGCTGATTAGCATAATAGGTGGAGAGTCTTGCTAACACCCTGCCCAAAGACAATGTTGATTGGATGAAGCACTCTGGGCCGGGCTAGCCCAGGAAGTCTTAAAATCCTAAGAACACAAGAGTTTGCTCCTCATCGCTGCTTCGCTCTCTCTCTCTCTCTCTCTCTCTCTCTCTCGTATCTCTTGCTTCTTGGCATGCTTCAAAGGACGGGGTTGGCGGAGGGTCTCCAGAGCCAATCAACTTCGGGGAGATCAGATCACGTTTCGGCCTGGGGACCTGCTTTTCAAGCCTCCCACCTTCATTCCACTCAGCATTCCGATTGGTCTTCCGAGACACCTCTCACTGACCAGACTGCTGACAACACCACGACGTAACGAGGAAATCCCTTCAACACAGCTAAGGCAAGCGCAATACCCCAGAATCTAGCTAATCTGGTGTCTATAATAAGTTGAGCCCTTCTAAAGGAAGTGAAGATAACTTAATAAGTTGATGGTTCGTTCAGATCACCTTCTCACCAAGCTGCTTGGCGATGGTCTTGTAGCCCATTCCAGCCTTGTATAGGTCTAAAATCTTGTCTCTGACATCCTTGGACAGCTCTTTGGTCTTGGCCATGGTGGAGAGTTTGGAATCTGATTGATTGATTGCTTCTGTGGACAGGTGTCTTTTATACATGTAACAAGCTGAGATTAGGAGCACTCCCTTTAAGAGAGTACTCCTAATCTCAGCTCGTTACCTGTGTAAAAGACACCTGGGAGCCAGAAATCTTGCTGATTGATAGGGGATCAAATACTTATTTCACTCATTAAAATGCAAATCAATTTATAACTTTTTTGAAATACGTTTTTCTGGGTTTTTTTTTTGTTATTCTGTCTCTCACTGTTAAAATACACCTACCATTAAAATTATAGACTGATCATTTCTTTGTCAGTGGGCAAACGTACAAAATCAGCAGGGGATCAAATACTTTTTTCCCTCACTGTACACACACACTCTCAGACATACACACACACTCACAGACATACACACACACACACTCGCAGACATATACACACACACTCGCAGACATACACACACACTCGCAGACATACACACACACACACACACACTCGCAGACATACACACACACACACTCAGAGACTCACAGACATACACACACACACACACACTCGCAGACATACACACACACACACACTCACAGACATACACACACACACACACACACACACACACACACACACACACACTCACACTCACAGACATACACACACACACACACACACACACACACACTCTCTCTATCACAGACACACACACACACACACAGAGTCCGGATACACATTCCTGTTACTCAGTGTTCATTCCTGTTATTAAATAGTTTTTCTCTAAAAAATAAAGTTAAACCACTGCCTTTCTCGATTCTGTTATGTCCATCATTTAACCAATAGTTTAATTAATTACATGATGAAAAAAAATTAAACCTGAGGTTTAGGTC
>CM042546.1:17937809-18152809 GCA_023630585.1 Cranoglanis bouderius
CCGCGATTGACCAATATACATTTTGAACAGTGGAATATGTCTGTTATTAGATTCAGTGTTGAAAAAAGATTTTAAAAAATGAAGTTTAATTTTTAAAAGTTACAACAGGCAAATGTCACCCATTTGGTGGAATGGGTCTTATCCATTTCCCCTCAAACTGACTGTAACTTACAGCGTTTAGCAGAATTGAGACTGTCAGCCAATAAGAGACGAGTATTTCCACGTATTTTCCTGTAAACCCTGTCTGATTCGTCTCGCCTCCGTTCACCGAAGATATAAAATTACAGACTGTCTTCTTTTACTGACGTTAAACGTAGTGACAAACCGCTCCAAGTGGAGATTTATCCGGGGCTAAAGAAAAGATCTTCAGGGCTACAGCCCCTAATGCCCAGGCCAGGTTACGCCCCTGCACATGACGTGGAGTCGACTGTACTCAGAAAGTCCCAAGTCCAGGATTGAGTACCCCAACTCTATTTAATAATGTTGATTTTTAACAAATGTGGATGATTTTCTGTGGAGTCTACCCTTTTAATTAAGTGTATATAGAAACACAGTTATGCACAGCTAGTTTAGTAAATTAGTAAGTTTATTCATATTTGTTACCAGCAAATTACACCACAACGTGTGACTTTGAACGTGTCTTGTGTTTTGGAACTATTTGCTGATTTTCATTAAAACTGACTCAACTGCATTTGCATCCGTCTCAGCCTCTCTGTTGTGTATCTATCTAATATATATACATATATGTATGTCATGTGAAAAAATAAGTACATCCAATGGAAACTGTTAGCTTTTTTGACATATTTGGACAAGCAAACATTTGATCCTCTTTGAAACAGTGCCTCTTAATAAAGTTGATACACTATATAAAATGACATAAAATTGACTACATTATTTTCACAATTTAAATGAACAAAAAACAGAATCAGGAATCAGGATGTTGAAGCTTGGGTGCCAGTGATTAGAACCTGCTTAGGGAGTGCAGGTGGAACCTGTCTTATTTATACCCCTCTCATATCTAGTGTCTGGTGTTCCCTTTGTTATTGAGGTGTGTGGTGTCATCATGCCAAGATCTAAGGAGTTCTGTAAGGCCTTCAGAAAAATGGTTGTAGATGCCTATGAATCTGGCAAGGGATTTAAAAAGATCTCCAAGTTATTTGAAATTCAGCATTCCACTGTAAGGAATATCATCTACAAATGGCGCAGATTTCAAACAACTTCCAATTAGTCCAGGACCAGCCATCCCAGCAAATACAGCCCAAGAGCAGACCATCTGATGCAAAAAGAAGTCTCCAAGAACCCCAAAATTTCATCACAGGATCTGCGAGTAAGTCTTGCAACTGTTGGTGTCGAAGTGCATGCTTCTACAATCAGAAAGAGCACAAATTTGACCTGCCTGGGAGACATGCCAGGCAAAAGTCTTTGCTGTCTAAAAAGAACATTAGAGCATGACTACAGTTTGCCAATGAGCATATAGGCAAAGACCAGGCCTTTTGGAATAATGGGCTCTGGACAGATGAATGAAAGATAAGAGTTGTTTGGCCACAGTAACAGCAGACATGTTGTATTACTACCTATCAATATTAGGGAAGACAGTTCACTAAATACTTTCTTTTAAAAGTTAAAAATGTATCTCTTCACTTTAGCCTTTAACTAGCTATGACTTTTGTCCTGATTTTGTTTCTGAAATTCTCTTTTCTCATTTTGCTTCACACTTATGCACTGCTGCACTCCTTTTAAAATGTTGCATTTTACTTGATTTATGCATTTGATGTATTCTATTTTTAACTTTATTTTATTTTATTACTATTAATCAGTTATTTTCCAACTTGTGTTATGCATTCTATATATTAAAATTTTATCTTTTTTAATATTTGGTTTTATTTTCAATTTTACATGAAATTAGTTATGGTATTTTATCTGTTTTCATATGATGTACTCGTGCATATAATTTCTTCACTGTAAAGCACTTGAGCTGCATTTTTTTGTATGAAAAGTGCTATACAAATAAAGTTTATAATTATTATTATTATAAACCATATGTTTAGCTTTGTCACTTTACCGCATCATATGACATAGCAACCTGTGAAATGTTAGCACATACTTACTAGTTGCAGCAGCTGCTTTAGTTCCATCCTCGTTAACCTCTATCTTTATTTTCTGTAGGGCCTTGGAGAGATGAATGGGTTCTGAACCTGACAAAAACACCATTTAACAACTACTATGTGTTATAATTAAAGGAGGCACATATTGACTTATGCACAATATTCACCATATACAATGGCATCATAACACCTGTTCACCATTTCACTAACCACAAATCTACCACAATGAATAACCCTAATGATTAAATTAAGATATCTTGAACGTAGTCAGATTTATCTAGTGTGATTTAGATTTATCCATAATAAAATTAGAGGAAAACAAGTATATGATTATTAAACATGGTTTATGTGCAAACCATATTTTCACTTGCTAAGATGTTATTTTTTGCAGTGTTCTTTCCTTGATCAACTTATGAAAGGCTTGAACTAAATCATTACACTCTGGACAAACACTCTGCAGAGTGTAAACACATCACAGTTACTGATACATAGACCTGGACCAATTACATGGGACTAATTATAATTATAATGACATTATAATGACATTAGATTGTCATGGGGGGTTGTTACTCACTGAGGTGTTGAAAGTCAGCTTTTCCCTTAATAAAAATGTCTGTTATACCCAGAGCAATCAAAGGCTCCTTCAGATCCATCTCCATCTCTGCTGTGAACCTATCCACATGCAGAGAGACATAAAAGACAGAGAGCAGGGCACAGAGAGTGAGAGAAACAGAGAAAGACATCAAGAAAAAAGAAAAAATATATAAGCAACCATTAAATGGAAATAGATTGGCTTTTATTTTATTTATTTATTTATTTTTATTTAGTATTTAATAGTATTGTACAGTACCATGGTAATATTGCTACACTTAATATTCCTAAACACAACAAAACTTTGAATATATTATTTTACATTCGAAAATCATTTCTCACTTTGGCAGCAGGAGATGTATCTTTCCCTGACGCATTAGTTTGGCCCAACCTTGTACTGTTGCTGTGGTGAGATGCGGTAAGATTGTTGACAATGGTGTCACCCTTTCTGAAGGAAATGCAATGAACATGCTTGTGTGGTTGCCATGATATGGTAATTCTATAACCCTATATTTCACACCATCAGGAGTATAGGCCCAACCTAAGAGAACAGAACAGAGTATAATTATCAAAATAGCAAATTAATGAAAATAGCAAATAAATAACAAACTTATTATCTGGACAATTTTTTTCAAATGAAACTGAGAATGTGGCATGTACAGAGTACTAAATTTAAATGGTGAATGTAACAAAAATTAATTACTAAAATATATTTTGTAGAAATGAGAAGCAAAACTTGACTGTTAAAAATACAAGCAAATTTCAAACAATGGGCAAAAACAGTTATTTTAGTTGATAAATTCAAATATGGTTTGATTAAAACAGTTCTGCAGCGTTGCCCCCTCACAGCTACATGGTCCCAAATTTGATCCTGAGCTTGGGCTACTTTTTGTGTGGCATTTCACATGTTCTCCCCATGTCAGCATGGGTTAGCTCCAGGTGCACCTGTAGGTGGATTGGCTACAATAACATGATCTAGGTGTGAATGTGTTTACATAGTGCCCTGCATTGGACTGGCTGTTAAGAGTCCTCCTCTCGCTTGGCGCTGCTCGCGGGGACTGGCAGGTGGCATACTTCCGCATTCCCCACATTCCATTCATGGATACTCGTTTTGTTTATCTCTGCCATGTGCTCTTTTGTTTTGGTTTACGTCATGTCTCCACCTCTGTATTTTTATTGGTTCTTTGTTTTTGGTTCATGTCATGTCTCCGCCCCTGTTTGTTCATTGGTTTACCGTTTATTGTTTCATTATGAGTTTCAGGTGTGTCTTGTTTTCATGCATGTATTTATAGCCATTCTTTTGTCCGCTTCAGCGTGGAGTATTGTATTAGAGTAGAGTTAACTATGTGAATGTATGTTCGTTGTTTTTTCACTGCCCTCATGTTTCCTGGACCTTGGACTTTTGCCTCGATATTGCGTGGATTAATGCCTCATCCTTTTGTGGATTAATGCCTCGTTCTTTTGTGGATTTATGCCTCGTTCTTTTGTGGATTAATGCCTCGTTCTTTCGTGGATTTATGCCTCGTTCTTTTGTGGATTAATGCCTCATTCTTTTGTGGATTAATGCCTGACCATTTTCTGGATTATTGCCCGGTTATTCTGTGGATTATTGTTTATTCTTTGACCCTGCCTTTGTGTTCCTATATTTTTGGTTATGTTCCTAATAAACTGACTTTTCCCCAGCACTTGCATCCATCTCCCCTGTGTCCATCGTAACAGAATACTCCGCCAAAATGGATGCAGCGAGGAAAATACGAGCATGCCGCGCCCAACTTTTTGTTCCTTCCCTGGACTCAGTCTTTTTTTCCCAGTGGGCCTGCATTCATCCTCCTTCTGCGTACAATGGCTTTTCTATATATCCCCAATATTTTCTTTGGCAGGCCCAGGATTATTTCCTCAGTTTAAAGGACCCCAAACATAGTGAGGAACAATGGGTGAGGTTCCTTCTATCCTGTTTGGTCGGCTCAGCTCGCTAGGGGGCAGAGATCCACCTCGCCAGCGGGTACACAGAACTGAATACAGTTTTGGGTTTCGTGGATCTCCTGATCCATGAATATGGCAGTCCGGAATTCAAGTCGGACCTAAACACTTTACTAAACAAAGTTCACCTGCCCGATCAGCCTGGCCAGTCGTTCTTGGAGCACTATGAGAGGGAGCGGGCAAACGTGGTGGCCTGCACCTCTCAGCCCCAGACCCAGGCGTGCGCAACCGAGGGCTGCACCCGGCAGGCAAGTCTACAGTGCCCCACCTGTCGAAAACAGGGAATAAGGAGCTACTATTTCTGCTCGCACGACTGTTTTAAGGACAGCTGGCGAGTCCATAAACGGCTCCATAGGCGGGCACCCCCAGAGCTCCAGCCGGAGACCTAGCAGGAGGTCTCCCTAGCGGAGTGCCCTCTGGAGGTTAACGTGACAACCTCCAGCCCCGAGCTCCAGCCGAAGACCCAGCAGGAGGAGCCAAGTTCATGTCTGAGGTCCACGGGATGACCTCCTCCCAAGCCAAGTCCATGTCGGAGGTCCACGGGATGACCTCCTCCCAAGCCAAGTCCATGTCGGAGGTCCACTGTATGACCTCCTCCCAAGCCAAGTCCATGTCGGAGGTCCACGGGATGACCTCCTCCCAAGCCAATTCCATGTCGGAGGTCCACGGGATGACCTCCTCCCAAGCCAAGTCCATGTCGGAGGTCCACGGGATGACCTCCTCCCAAGCCAAGTCCATGTCAGAGGTCCATGGGGAGACCTCCTTTCCAAGTCCTAGTCCAAGTCCAAGTCCTAGCCCATGTCTTAATCCAAATCTATGTCCAAGTCCATGTCCAGGTTCCTACCCTAGTCCCTTTCCATGTTCTAATCCCAGTCCATGTTCTAGTCCAAGTCCATGTCCAAGCCCAGGTCCAGGTTTCTGTCCTAACCCATATCCACGTCCATGTCCCAGTCCAGGTCCATGTCCAAATCTAGAGTCATGTTCCAGCCCATGCCTAAGCCCATGCCTCAGTTCATGCCCAGAGTCATGTTCCAACCCATGCCTCAGCCCATGCCTCAGTTCAGACCCAGAGTCACATTCGGAGTCATGTTCCAACCCATGCCTCAGCCCATGCCTCAGTTCAGGCCCAAAGTCACATCCAGAATCCAGTCTAGTTTTCAGTCCAGGTCCCAGTCCTGTTTCCAGTCCAGGTCCCAGTCCGGTTTCCAATCCAGGTCCCAGTCCTGTTTCCAGTCCAGGTCCCAGTCCAGAATCCAGTCCTGTTTCCAGTCTAGTTTCCAATCCAGTTTCTAGTTTCATTTCCAGTCCAAGTTCCAGTCCTGTTTCCAATCCAGTTTCCAGTTCAGTTTCTAGTTTAGGTTCCAGTCCAGAATCTAGTTTAGTTTCCAGTCCGGTTTCTAGTTTTGTTTCCAGTCCTGTTCCCAGTCCAGAATCCAGTCCAGTTTCTAGCTTAGTTTCCAGTCCAGTTCCCAGTCCTGTTTCCAGTTCTGCTTCTAGTTCGGTTTCCAGTCCAGTTTCCAGTTCAGTTTTCAGTCCAGTTTCCAGTTCAGCTTCAGGTCCAGTTTCCAGTCTAGGTCACAGTTCAATATCCAGTCTAGTGTCCAGTCCTGAATCCAGTCCAGAATCTAGTTTAGTTTCCAGTCCGGTTTCTAGTTTCGTTTCCAGTCCGGTTTCTAGTTTAATTCCCAGTCCCGTTCCCAGTCCCGTTCCCAGTCCGGTTTCAGGTCCAGTTTCCAGTCTAGGTCACAGTTCAGTATCCAGTCTAGTTTCCAGTCCAGTTTCCAGTCCTGAATCCAGTCTAGTTTTCAGTCCAGCTTCTAGTTTAATTTCCAGTCCAGCTTCTAGTTTAATTTCCAGTCCAGCTTCTAGTTTAGTTCCCTGTCCAGTTTCCAGTTTAGTTTCCAGTCCAGTTTCCAGTCCAGGTGCCAAATCGGGTTCCAGTCCTGTTTCCAGTCCAGGTGCCAAGTCTGTTTCCAGTCCTGTTTCCAGTCCAGGTGCCAAGCCAGGTTTCAGTCCAGGTTCCAGGCCAAGCACCAAGCCAAGCGCCAGGTCAAGCACCAAGCCAAGCACCAAGGCAAGCACCAGGTCAAGCACCAAGCCAAGCACCAAGCCCAGCACCAAGCCAAGCAACAGGTCAAGCACCAAGCCAAGAACCAAGCCCAGCACCAAGCCCAGCACCAAGCCAAGCAACAGGTCAAGCACCAAGCCAAGCACCAAGCCGGTTTCCAGTCCAAGTTCTCGTCCAAGTTCTCGTCCAAGTTCTCATCCAAGTTTTTGTCCGTGGCCGACGGGATGGCCAGACATGCTCCGCTCTGGCCTCGGAACACTAAACATTGCCAGCCTCGGGTCCTGGGGGGCAGACATTGTTATCCTGCCCAGGGGCCCAGGTCAGCCAAAGTGGTTGGAACTTTCGGCACTTCAGGAGAAGCGCCTTTGGGGGGGGGGCTCTGTTAGTGTCCTCCTCTCGCTCGGCGCTGCTCACGGGGGCTGGCGAGTAGCATACTTCCACATTCCCTGCATTCCATTCATGGACACTCATTTTGTTTACCTCCGCCATGTGCTCTTTTGTTTTGGTTTACGTCATGTCTCCGCCTCTGTATTTTTATTGGTTCTTTGTTTTTGGTTCATGTCATGTCTCTGCCCCTGTTTGTTCATTGGTTTACCATTTATTGTTTCATTATGAGTTTCAGGTGTGTCTTGTTTTCATGCATGTATTTATAGCCATTCTTTTGTCTGCTTCAGCGTGGAGTATTGTATTAGAGTAGAGTTAGCTATGTGAATGTATGTTCGTTGTTTTTTCACTGCCCTCGTGTTTCCTGGACCTTGGACTTTTGCCTCGATATTGTGTGGATTAATGCCTCATTCTTTTGTGGATGAATGCCTCGTTCTTTTGTGGATTAATGCCTCGTTCTTTTGTGGATTAATGCCTGACCATTTTCTGGATTATTGCCCGATTATTCTGTGGATTATTGTTTATTCTTTGACCCTGCCTTTGTGTTCCTATATTTTTTGTTATGTTCCTAATAAACTGACTTTTCCCCAGCACTTGCATCCAGCTGTGTCCATCATAACACTGGCACAACAAAGAAAAACATCGTCTTGATCAAATCATGTTTGAAGGCATCAAATTAATCATAGTTATTTTTAATTCACTTGATTTAACTAACATACATTTTAGCACATCCATTATTATTATTAATTTATTTTGTTACTTTCACCCTGCAAGGTACCAAAAATGTTGCAGTTAATATAATTAGTTTTGGAATACAGTCATGAGCCTAAATTAACACTGACCCCATAATGTTTTGTGCCATCTTAGTAAATAAAAAGACAAATTCCCGGTAAAATGTAATAGTCTCACCAATTTTAAAGACAGATTGTTGGGACATCATTGGCACTTTGTAAGACTTTCCATCTCCACCTGTAAAGCTCCTAATCTTGGTGTTCTGGACCTGGAAGCGGGACTTCCACATTCCTTTAAAGTAGATTGAGTTTACTATCACTAGCCGTGTCAGGGATGGATCCAGCATATCTGGCTTCAAAAGACTGTGGATGTGGCCTGATGGGAACATATGTATGGGGAAACAGATCACACCATGATTTTTTGATTAGATAATAGCATTGTGGTTAAATGTCCATCAACAGTGTTTCATACCCTTTGTGCGGTTCTTGATCCACCCATTGATGAAATCTGCAGACTGCTGTGGGTTGTTGTAGTTAAGGGCGTGGCTATCACACAAGAAATTGTACCTACTGGTAGTCAGGAAATTGGTGTGAATGTTGAAGCCTTCCTGTGGAAAGAGTGCATTGGCGATGGTTATGAAGTTGGTGTTGGCCTTGGATGTCAGGGCCTTATGCAGCTTCCGTAGCATCTTATCGGGACCTGAGGAAGAGCACAGCTTTTTAGTTCAACTGTCAATAACAATGGTGATGCCTCTGATCTGCCACCTGCTGCTGATGGGGATCTTCCCATTTGAGGTGGAAACTCCTTTGAGGGAGAACACTGCAAAAGCCATGAATGCACAGACCACATCAAATGTATCTCAGAATGCACAATGCATCAAACCTTGACATGGATAAGCTACAACAGCAGAAGACTACATCAGGTTCCACGCCTGTCATTTAAGAACGAGAATCTGAGGCTATCATGGGCACAGACTCACCAAAACTGGACAGCCGAAGACTGAAAAAAGACCAGGTGATTTGTTTTCTATTATTTAACTGTCCAGGTTGGGTGAGTCTGTGCCTCAGATTCTGTAGCCTCAGATTCTTGTTCTTGGCTGACAGGAGTGGAACCTGATGTGAACTTCTGCTGTTGTAGCTCATCCACCTCAAAGTTTTCTGCTCATGGGTATGGTGAAACCCTTGGATGCAAAAATCCAAGCCATTTGTGCATTTCCTGCTCCCAAGACCAGACGAGACCTCCGCCCTTTTTTAGGTATGGCTTGCTATTATCGTTGTTTCTGTAAGAACGTTTCTGATGTTGTTTTAACCCTTACTAACCTGTTACACCAGAATGCATTGTTCAAGTGGTCCCCAGAGTGCCAATCTGCATTTGATTCAGTAAAACTCCTACTAACCAGCTCTCCAGTTCTTCCTGCACCTGATCTGAACAAGCCATTCAAGCTGGAAGTCGATGCCAGTGGTACTGGTGCTGGTGCTAGTTGGTGCTATTAGGAAGAATGACCATGGAGTTGATCACCCTGTGTGCTACTTCTCTAAAAAGTTCCTGAAGCACCAGCTTAATTACAGCACCAACGAGAAGGAGACCCTTGCCCTGTTAATGGCATTGCAACATTTCGAAGTATACCTCGGTAACAGCCTAGCCCCAGTCCATGTGTACACGGATCACAACCCACTAGTATTCCTGCATAAGATGTGTAACTCCAACCAGAGGCTGATGCGTTGGTCTCTGATTGTCCAAGGGTTTAATCTAGACATCACTCACAAGAAAGGTACACTTAATGTCATGGCTGACGCTCTGTCTCGAGGTTGAATTTGTTGTGTTGTTATGTGACTTGTGTGGGGGGGTGTTACAACCCGCTATATTCCGTGGGTATGTTTTGTGTGTTTGCTGTGTGAAATCTGTGCAGGTCAGGTGTTCCAGACTCCAGTCCAGGTCTTCTATGAGCACTATGAGCTTCATTTCGATGCTCACTCGTTTGGCCTTTGTGCTTGTTCGTTTGCTCTATAAGTTTTCTTGTGATATTTCTAGTTTTTAAACTGTGCCTGTCCTGACTTTGAGATTGATCTGCCCTTTTATGTCTGTCTGTTGTGTAGATTTGTATATAGTCACATTGCTATATTGTTGTAAATATCAAACAATGTATATATTCACCAGTAGTAGGGGTGTGACTGCCATTTTTGTTGGGTGTGGGTTTGTCTCTGTCTTCCCCGGTTTATCTGTGGTGTTTTCCCCGGTTTATCTGTGGTTTCCTGTTATTTCAAACACCACATACTTTTCACTCAACCTTTCATTACCCCGTGCCTTTATTTACGCTGTGCGACCTAACCCTAGACTGGGTCATAACACCATAGTTGTAAAGAAACAACTAGGCCATTTTGCCTGAAAACATCATTCAAACTCTGTAAGTTTGCTCGTCCACTGCTACATAGATTGATAATGAATTATTCAGATGTAAAATATCATGTAAATAACCAATTTTAGTGTTAGCTAGAATTTGACTCGTTGCCTAAAAGCTAGTTTAGTTAGATATAGCCAGTTAATGTTATAAATTAGCAAAACTTTGCTCAACATGATTTTTCAAATTAGATGGAGTTCATGACTTTTATGAAGACCTTTCATTTTATATGAGTCTTTTGCTTACTCCAGAATATTAAACATTTTACTGAGGTAAGGCCAAGGGTGCTGAAGGCTCATTGATGGCTATATAATTAACTATGTGTTGCATTAGAAGGTCACAGCATGATGATGACAAATTGGCATGATTCTTGATAGTTGTTTGTACATTGATTAACTTGGCTAAATAAAAAAATAATTGGATGCTAAACTGAACCTTTGATATACAGCATACAGTCATTGGATGTAGGAGAGTAGAAGAGACCTTCCTAATTTGTAATGAGTATTTTGAAGGTCTAATTAAAAATGCACTGAGAGAGTATTTTTTTTTCTTGGAAATGTAATTAAGTAAGTATTGCATTTCAATAATACTCAAGTAAATTATACATACTGCAACATAATACTTATGTACAATTACTCAAGAATTTTTAGCTCATGGTATATGCCTAAAGACAAAGGTAGTTTAAGGTAAGATTATGTGTGGGTTAATGCTGCCTTGCCACTACCAGATTAAGTTACACTGAAATGCATTGTACAGTGAATAAAAATCAGCTTTACAAAATTGTTTTTAAATTACCTTACTTTAACTTCCATATATCATTGTGCTGTCTAAGTTATCAGTGCCTGGCCTGTCACAGTACTAGGTTTAGATTTCTCATTGTGAGATGATTAAAAAAAATACAGTATAAGATTATTAAGTCTATTTCAAGACTAATTTCAAGCCTTAAGTAACGGCAGATAAATTTGCTTCTTTCTGGGGGAAAAAGTCTTGAAATAAGCAAAATTATCTGCCAAATTGTCATCTATCATCACATAATGAGAAATATTAGACAAATTTGCCTATAATCAAGATATATTCACTTGGGGTTTTTTTTCAGCGTAAAAGCAATTTGCAGACTTAAGCACGGGTGTCGGGTTGGGGGCGGGTTTGGGGGAGCTGGATGTTTTGCGTCAAGCCACTGATCTTTTTGTGATTATTATTGTGTTAATTTTATCTTGAGCTGTTGTTTAAAATGCCTTTCTTTCCAAGCGCATTGCCTTTTTTCAGGCTTCCGACAAAGACTTGAGAAAGAGAGATACAGAGACAGGGAGAGAGAGACAGACAGCACTGATTACAAGGTTTGTCTGCTCCAGATTACATGTGAAATGTTATAACCTTATAAAGAGCTCTTCAGTAGCTTTTCAGCAACACCAGCCCCGCACCTCTGCAATCTACAATGTCTGCGAAAGAGGCTGTGGAATGCAGGCATAACTTTGGAATTCTGTTTCCGGCTAAAGTGACACCACAGGCACCACTATGGAGCTCATTCAATCATTTTCAGAGTCTCCAGGACAGAGACTGTGTTCATTATGAGTTTAAAAATCAAATTGTAAACTATGGCTTCAGATCAGATATTGTAGAACAGAGCGGTTTCGTTTTGTACATTGATATGATAAGAAGCACTCCCATACTTTCTAATTGTCCTAATATTTACCACTGTCCTCACTGCACCACCGTACTGTTAATTTATAGTTTCACATCAGCTAAATGTGAAACAAAATAGAATAATTCATATACTGACAGAATTGCCTTTTTAGGTAGTATGGCAGGTAGCTGTAAAGTAGATAGTGTTAGCTAACATTTGTAAAACTCAAAAGTATTTCATTTCTGTTAAGCAGCTTATATTCATTGTAGTTAGCCATGATTAGCTATTGTGAAATTGAAAATTGATGCACTGAAATTACTGTATTAAAATAATAAGGGCAGTAATTTTAATCTAGCACTTTATTTGACAGCTAAGGAAAACATTATTGAACTTTATTTTTTAAACAGTAGTAGTTGCTTACACCATACATAGCAGCTTGTCTGAATGTAACCCCCAGTAATATTTCCAAATATTAACAGACAAAATCCATCTTCAAAATTTCTAATATTAATTTGTAAAATAATTGAATGAAACAACAGAGGAGATTGTAACTTTCCCCCAGGACTCCATTTGTAAATCAAGTGACCCCACATGGGATCAGAGTGCCTAGTCTGGGAACCCCTGCCTTAGAGATTTTTTATTTTTTATTTATTTTTTTTACATTTTGCACATTCTCGTTCCTTAGACTTAGAACTTAGGTACAAATGTATTGCTCAAGATTGCTCACAGTTTCACAGTTAGGGTCAATTTATAATGGGAAGGGTTTGAGTCTCAGTCTTACATTTTTAGGGGGTACCTAGGTAAGCATAGTGTGCATGCAGAACATTTCAGGTTTGAGACTTCTCTTATTTTTTCATGTGGCAAGAAAGTGCCCACATTTTATTTTTTTATTGGAGCTAAACTCTGCAGGACAGTGGACCTCAAGGGCCAGATTTGAAGAACTCTCATCTATCATGTTGGTACAGGTGTACAGTTGGTCTGTGGGAATAAATTTTATCCAAATATGGAATTACAATTCAGTTGGGTGTTTTACGAATGAACAGTGTCATAAACAGAGCTGTGTTGTTGTTTTTCCTGTGATAAAAGCAGTAAGTGACTTCTGAGCTGTAGTAAGTGCACACAGCTCGCAAATCTTATTTCCCAAAGACCTCACATTCCCCATGATGATTGACAGAACTGAGGGTTTAAATCTCCTCCTCCTCCCTCTCAGATTTGCTCCGGCTCTGCACCCCTGGCGTTTTCTCTTGAGCTCTGCTGGAATCTCAGGTCTAGCTCTGGGCAGAAGTGCTGTTTGAGAGCTTTAACAGCTGGTCTCGTGTGTACATGAACACAGCACCACTCTGCTCAGCGCAACCCCCAACCACGAAAAGTGAGGAAAATAGCAGAAGGACCACAAAAACATAATAAAAAGGTATGGGAACCATAGTGAGTGATAGCCCTGATAAACTGGCAGGCAAAAACTACAAAAAATTACAAAAACAATTAAATAAAAAAATATAAAAGCAAAGAAACTCCGGGAGCTGCTGCAACAGGCTGCTACTCTCACTGCACCATCTTGCATCTTTATAAATAGATAAATATAAAATATAAATGAAATAATAAAAAAAATAAAAAATAAGTACAATCCTAAATCCATGCCATGTAACAAATAAAGCCATCCTTACTTTGTAAACATATGTATTTATTTATATCATTCTATTTTCTTGTTGTTCATTTTAGACAGTTGAAGGAATAATGTTGACGGCAGTCAGGCAAGATAGCAAATTTCCACAAGAATCTACGTTTAAAACAAGGTTACTGGTAAATATGTTTTATGGCCTGTGGAAGGAAGAACAAGAATTTTTCAGATAATGCAGTGGATATAAAAACTCTACAAACCCTTGTTAAAATGGGTTTAAAATTGCAGTTTTTGTGATGAAAAAAATTAAACCAAGATAAATCACGTCAGATGTTTTCCCACCCTCAATGTAAAATAAGTTGTAAAATTAAGTGAAAACATTTAACAGAAACATTAAACAGAAACATTTAAAATAGGATTAGATACAACATTAAATGTACCATGTGACAGAATGATGGCCATCATCAACAAGTGGAGAAAATGGTGCACCACAGTGACATCACCAAGAACAGGACATCAGTCCAAAATTTACAAAAGGACAAGACAAAAACTTACCAGGGAGGCTGCCAAGAGACCTACAGCAACATTAAAGGAGCTGCAGGAACATCTGACATGTACTGATTACTCTCTGCATGTAACCACAATCTCTTGTATTCTTCACATGTTTTGGCTATGGGGTAGGGGAGCTAGACAGAAGCCCTTCTCACAAAAAAAAACCAAACAAAAAAAAAACATCCAAGCTCAACAAAAGCACCTCAAACCATGTGACAACATGTGTTATGGTCTGATGAGACTAATTCCAAAAGGTATAATAATTCCAGAATCCCAAAAGGTATGTTACTTTATTTCTATACTTTGCAATTGCACATTAAAGGTGGGAAAAGGTCTGACATTATTTATCTTAAGTGTCATTCATTTACTTCACAAAAACCTGCCATTTTTGTATTCATTGTATGTAGGTGATGAATGTATCTTTACTGTAATAACATGCTTGAGACTTATGATTAGATGATCCTTAGACATCATCTAATCCTGATTTTTACTCATAAGATTTGCCATGATTTAACCAGGAACGCTCCAATGTGAAAACATATTAGGGCATATTAGACAGCTTGAAAAAAAATTAAGTGGGGCCTCTGGGGGGCCCCTGCTTAAGCATATTGCTCATTCTGATTTGTACCTGGGGATTTTGTAACATCACCTACATTCAATATACCCCTGCCTGCTTCAAACGGGCCAACTTCAGCTAAATCCACCAGAGAAGCTACAGATAATAATAGGAAAATGAATTATTAAGTAAGCTAACAGGAGCTTTAAAAGAAAATCAACCCTTCTCTCACCTTTTTTGTTATATTGTAGTCCTGAAAGGAGCTGTCGCTTGGTGTTTCCATGAGCCCCTGGCAACAGTATTCCCAGAATGGAGGCTACACCATGAGGGGAGAGCACCATATTTTCATGTGGCTTCTCCCGGACCATTTGAAGGAACACTTGCAGACCAAAGTCTGAGCCTTGTGTGCCATAAGATGGAGACACTGACTGAGCCACAGCTCCACCCGAAACATACAATTCCAGCAACACAGGCATCCATAACATAAACATGCACAACCTGGCCAGGGATTTACTCAGAGACCCTGAGAGAGAGAGAGGGAGAGGGAGAGAGAGGGAGAGAGAGAGTGAGAGAGACATGAAAATAGTCAATATATTTACCACATATAATACTTATCACATGTTGTTTTGCATGCACTGTAAAGCAGAAAGAGGATGACCGCGTGAAGTATTGTTGGGGACAGGTGCCTCAAGTAGAGGACGGGAACCAAAAACCCGACCTGACGGGGCCAAGCCTGCAATCTCCTAGTGGTACCCCACAACAAGATTGACATGGTGATGCACCAGGCCGACTCACACCCCTTGGGTGGTCACCTGGGGGCCCACAACACACTGGAGAAGCTCAGGGACTGCTTCCACTGGCCAGGTATGGAAGCCAAAGTACAAAACTTCTGCCAGCGGAGCCCCCAGTGCCAACGCACCTTGCCTAACAGGCCAACGTCCGCCCCCCTAATCCCCATCAACGGTGTGCCCTTCAAGAGGGTTGGCATGGACCTGTTAGGGCCACTCCCAAAATCCACCCAGGGCCACGATCCTGGTCATCATGGACTATGCCACCCAGTACCACGAGGCGATCCTTCTCGGGAAAGCCACCTCCCAGAACATCGCCAGGGAATTCTCATCAAGTACGTCTGTAGATGCAGGAAAGGATTGACTGGGTGGCCCCCATCATCCAACAGCACATGGAGGAAGCACAGGCTGAACAACCGTGGGTCTATAACCGCCCAGTTCAACCCTGGGAGTTCCAGCCAGTCGACTGAGCGCTCCTCCTGCTTTCATCGGCCAACTGTTCCCAGCCTGCTGCCAGTGCCTATGCACAGTCCTCGAGAGGATGGGCCTGGTGAATTACCACCTGCAACAGCCTGGTAAGCACCATGACACTCAACTCAATCATATTAATATGTTAAAAAATGGATCGAACCTGTCCCTGTGCTGTCCAAATATGCTACTGTGTCTGGAGCATATTGTGCCAGAGCCTCCAGAGTACACCTTTGTCCAGTTGTGTTCTCGGCGACTCCAGGGATGACACACCTGGTCCAGCATGAGATAAAAACCCCTCCGCGAGTAGTGGTACGGCAGAACCCCTACCGTGTCCCTGAGGCCTGCTGCAAGGCCATCAAGGAGGAATTTATCCAGATGCTAAGGGACAGCATCATTGAAGAATCCACCAGCCCCTGGTCCTGCCCTATATTTGTAATGACTTGGAGGGTAGCGCTGGCCCCAGATGCGCTGACTGACAACGGATAGTGCAATTATAAATAAATCACTTCTATAACTGTGTACTACATGGTCAAAAAGTGCAAAAACTGCATGCATGTGCAGGTGTACAGGTGTTCCTAATAAAGTGGACTGTGAGTGTATTGTTAACTATAATGTTTATTTAATGTCTTTGTTTTCTTGCTTTTGTTTATTTTAATTTATTTTTTAACCTTTTCCAATATATCAGAGCACCATTGTTGAATGTAATTTTAAAAACTTTCTACTGTTTTTTAATTTGCTATTGTTTTACTAAATCTGCATTATTTGATTATTTCAATTTTGCTCTAAATGCACACTTTTTACATTAATTCATATTCATTATCTGTTTGCACTCATATGCACTTTTGTACAAAATTCTACCCGAACTATTTGTTTACACTGTCTGTTGCAGTAAATAAGTATTTTAAAATATATAAGTAAAGTGTTTTGTGTGAAGTGCTAACTCTAATAAAAGAAAGAATTCAGTCACGTTGTATCCGAAAATATTTTACTGTCAGCTTTAAGTTAAAGGTATTTACATCCAAATCAGATGAACTGTGAAAAGATTTGCAGCACTTTTTATATGTAGTCCCCCCTTTTCAAAGGGGCAAAAGTAACTGGACAATTGGCTGCTAAGCTGTCCCATGGCCATCCTTATTCCTTCACTATTTCATCTTCAAGTAAGCAGATAAAAGGTCTAGTGTTGATTTCAAGTGTGGCATTTTCATTTGGAATGTGTTGCTGTTAATTCTCAATATGAAGTCCAAAAGCGATGCCACTGCCAGTGAACCAAGCCTTTATTAGGCTGAAAAATCAAAACAAAAAATCAGAGAGAGAACAAAAATAATAGGTGTGGCCAAAATCAACTATTTGGTACATTCTTAAAAAGACAGAACACACTGGTGAGCTCAAGAACACCACAAGGCCCGAAAGATCACGGGGAAAAAACTATAGTGGATGAAGAATTCATTCCCTGGTAAAGAAATACCCTTTCACAACAGCTGGCCAGATCAAGAACCCCATCCAGGACATAGGCTTGTCTGTGTCAAAGTTAAAATTTCTGCAATATGTATCTCACTAAAATTTGGATCTACAGCCACGATCACACATCAATGAATGATTTTTCCTACATACGTGCCTGAAGTACAATTTCACTCACATTCTGTTCATACCTTAGACATACAAGATCTTAAGACATTTAGTGCAGGCGTAAAATAAATTTGCGTGTAATGTGTACGGATAAAGTGTACACATTACACATTGTCCGTACACATTACACGCAAATTTATTTTACGCCTGCACTAAATGTCTCTGAATTACTCTTTAAAATCTTAGCTTCGTTGGCATGTTGGCTCCTCGCTGTGCCGAAAGAAAGAGAAATCAGTACAACACAGCCGTCTGATTAATTCATTATAGCTGTAAGGAGGCTAAATAACTTCTAAGGAGGCTACACAACTTCGAAATAAATTAAATAACATATTTGCAAGTCTATTGTGGCTCGTGGCGATTTGAGTAAATGTACAAAGCTTTAGTTTAAACAAAGAACAGTAAAACTCACCCATTGTTACGTGCCTCTGGCAGGGATTGCGAAGGAATACGACAGAGATGACTTTTCTTACGGAGGAGTTTCCAGGTTTTGTCGGGGCGGGGGTAAAGTTGCACCAGATTTAGACTACGGATAGATTCCGATTCCGCTTCGCGTGCACCCGCGAGGCTTATATATAACTACCCCTTACATCCTTACCCCGCATAACTTCACCACGTATTTATTTATAACTCTCAGACTTGATGTTTCATATAAGCCTCAAGCCCAGAGCAGCAATAAAAATCCCAGCAAAGATCATGACAGTAAAAACGGCCTTTGGGATTTTGATGGCTGATGTGAATCAAACACTTGATTGCCGACGTCTTAAACAGACAATAGTGTACACTGTTTAAAGAAGCCTATAATCAATTTTTATTCCCAGGTCTGGCAGAGTTACAGAGACGTGTTCTGTTGATATGATTTTCTTATTCTTGTCATTATTTGGCTTTATTGTGCACTGTTGTATTGCTTTCGTTTTTCTTTTTATGATGTTGTGGGACTGTAGATAACCAGTTCAACGCATTTTTGTTTGCATAGCGCTTTTAACAATAGAAATTGCAGCTTTAAAAAATCCAAACGTAACAGCGGCCTAACCAGGAATTCACTTCAGGGGGCGGGGTTATGAGGAAATATAACCTACTAAATAAAAATCAGCACGTGATCTGTACAATTATACTGAAAAATGAGACGCGCTCGAGCATTTCGGCTGGATATAAGAACGGTGATGGCACGAATTTGTTATTTAAACATTTAAGGCAGGCTCTACCATCATGCAATCTCGCAATATTAATTAATAACCTTGCCATAAAATATCTTTGAGAGTTCCACTGAAAATGATTATACTATGTAGTAACAGGGGGGAATTTAATCTTACAACAGCAGAGCTACACTTTTTTTCTGTCCCAGCTGGAGACCTGTACAGAAGCTCATTGTTGTCACGCATCCCTGCTGAGAACAAACAACAAACAAACAAACAAACAAAAACAACAACAACAACAACAACTGAAACCATCGCACAAATTCTAATGGTTTCCACTACGAATACCATTACAAACATCCGCTGTTAACCATTACCATTACCATTACTGGTCCTTAATGGTATCCACTAGACATAACATGCCACCAATAGAAGGAAACAAATTAGGCCTACCATTAGAGACCCACAGGGGCCATTACAGTTTCCATTAAAACTAATACATTCCCATTATAACCATTACAAACTCTATGAGGGTTTCTATTTTTTTTTCAGCAGGGATGAAAATCATAATAATTGTTTCTAAAAAAAAATAAAAAAAATCAGTATCTCGTTAGAATTAGATAAAAATACCGCGAGAAAATACAGGAAACATATCTCGTTATAATGGGAAAATAACGAGTGGAAAATATCACGTTATTACGAGAAAACATTACGTTATAATGAGACCCACGTAATAATGGGTCCTGTAGTTACGATCTCGCGCCTGTAGATGGGGCACTAATACAAGGGATGCTGTGAATAAAATTTGCTCATTTCTTACGCTTAATTCTTATAGTCTCTTACACCTTTATTTCCTCATTCTCAAAACGTCTTAGAAATCTGAAATATGAAACGTAGTATATATACTATCAAAAAAGTCAATATGGAGAAATTACTCTAGGTAGTTTTGAATACTGAAAAGTATGTGAGACGAATAGGCAAATTGGGTCTAGGTAGTTTGGACTAGGATCTAGGAAATTTGCATTTTCTAATTTTGTATTTCTCATATTCTATTTCCTTATTCTCAATAAAGGTATACAAATCTGGCAGTTGCATACGAAACTAAGTGTAATATGCTATCAAAACACTTTATAAGAAGAAATTTTACATTAATGGCCCTGTGAATTTCGCATTTGAGACTTTTGGATGCAGGCAAAGTGCACTTTAAGCTTAGTTCCTATACTTTAACTCCTCATATAAAAAATCTGACAACTGCATTTTAAACTAAGTATAAGGTACCGCCCAAATATTTAATATGACAATTTTTCTGTAGGTTTGTTATTATTATTATTATTATTATTATTATTATTATTATTATTATTATTATTATTATTATTATTATTATTATTAATATAATGGCGCTGTGAACATGGCATGTGAGAATGTCTGCCCTTTATCTATTTGCTATATGGACTTTTCTCTGGGCTTTTAAGACATCTCAAGCATTTAGCAGTCAGTTGTATGATAATGTAGCAGACTATCAGAATCCATTAGTGTCATAAGCGTCAGATGATCCCCTGCCTATAATAAAGTTTAAAAGTGAGTTTTAAGTTCTGAGACACCTAACCTTTAAACTGGTAAGGCATTTAAAATGTCACAAGGGGACCTACACAATATTAGGCAGGTGGTTTTAATGTGATGGCTGATCGGTGTAAGTTAGTATTAATGCGCTCTTTTTTCTATAGTAACAGCTCATACGCGGAGACTTGTACGGCAAACGCTCCACATAATCTAAGAATAATAATAAACGGATAAAAAAAACATGTTGTTTAGCAAAGAAAAACGGAAAGTAAAGAAACCAGAATAGCGCAAATATTACAAAATAAACCCAATAGTGTGGAGTGTGAAGCACAGAGGAGGAAAAAGAAAATAAAAAAAAAAAGTTTACTAGAATGAAGCTGGTTACACAGGCTTAAGCATTACTTTGTTCATTAAAAAAATGAATTGTGATTGTGAATAATGCAGAGAGAAGGAAACTGTAAACAACATAATGGATGCATGTAAAAAGTACAATAATGAACGAGAAACACTGAAGGTGAGGCTAAGGGAAACTGGAGAAGAGTTTAACATTGGCTAAGTACAATTCTGAAGAAGCCTCCAAAAGTGAAAAGCGTAGAATGTCTAGTAGATAAAACAAAAACTGATTACGGAACTGATTAAAAGAATGTAAGTTGTTGGTCTCTCTCTTTCTCTGTCTCTCTCTCTTAAATGTACCGCTTAACATCTCTGTAAACTGAACTAGTCCACCCTCCAGATCAGTGCGTGGCGCTAATGCACATAAAGTTGTTGCCAATGGCCGTAGAAGAAGAAGAAGCATTAATTGCAGTGCAGCAGCGGCAGAACCGGCATCGTGTTATTGACGGGAGGTTTTACCTGTGAGGCTCCTCACTTGTTTTAAGCGCTTTAGTCCGTAATTGTTGAACTAATAATGGCAGACGAGAAGTTAACTATAGAAAGACAGGTATCTAACGGCGATGCGCATCATGATGAACTTTCCGTTTCTAGCCATGAGAAAAGTAACGATATTCCAGAAACATTCCCGGAGAAGTTAAAAAGGATTGCCAAGGCTAATTTACTCGTGATATTGACGGTGGTTGCTGTAATAGTTGGCGTTTGCATTGGACTTGGAGTGCGAAATGCAAACCTCACCCCAACGCAGGTTATCTATTTTGGCTTCCCCGGGGAACTCTTGATTCGCCTGTTGAAAATGATCATCATTCCACTGGTTGTGTGTAGCCTCGTGTCGGGGGCTGCCAGCATTGACCCCAAAGCTTTGGGAAAACTAGGTGGCTGGGCGATGCTGTTCTTTTTAGTGACCACCCTAATTTCATCGGCAATCGGTGTTATTATGGCGTTCATCATTCAGCCTGGTTCATCTGAAGGCGCCAAACCGAAAATGATTAACAGTGATGAGAATATACCTGAAGCCAAGGAGGTGATTGACTCGTTTTTAGACCTAATAAGGTAAGTCAACTGGTTCCGTTTGTTTTCCCCGTCTGGTTGCATTAATGGGTTTAGTTTCCTCAGTATCAGAGTGACGTGTTAATCAGAGAACTCCAGTTAGTCTGGTTAAATTAAATTAGGAAAAAATAACGTCACCACAAAACATTTTAATATTCGTCAATAACTGGAAGTCTGTAGGGTCACACATGTCTATTAAGCGTGTGTAAGATTACAGGAAACGTGTCGATGACACGCGGCGCGAGCAGCTGCGCTTTACTGTAACAGTGACGCGTGGTTGCATCAGATACCTGACATGTGAGAGTTAGGGTTTGTCCTCGAGGTGTGAGGAACTGTTTCATGTATATATATAACCAGTGTAATCCCAACCCGTTTTGCTTAAAACAAAGAAAACCGGATGTATCTCGGACTTATAGTCAGTGGGTAGCGAGGGTCGTAACATAAATGTTTTTTGTTATATAAAATGTATTATGTAACAAAATATAATACAACAGTCACCAGATTAGTTTTAGAGTACGTGTATTAAAGAATATACAAAAGCGTTTGCTGCCGAGGATACGTTTGAGGGTCAGTATCACCAAAATAATAAACAAAATATTTTAGCTTTGCTTTCAATGAGTATACTTTCCCTTTTCTAAACAAAAAAATAAATAAAAATAAAAATAAAGAAACAAAATTTTCATACCTTCTTTCCCAACTATCAAAAACAGGAGAGAAGGTTTGTTTTACACAGCTGTACAGTGTACCATCATCATTATTATTTGTTATTTACATTTACATTATTTAAGTGCAAAATGACAATGTTGGGTAATATGGTTCTACCAAAAAAAAAACAAAAAACTAGTGTATAGTATTTTACACAGTAAAATCCCCAGTGTTAATTCAACACCTAGAGTGTTGAATGAACTCTTTCAGTGTTCATTTGTGTCCAACTGGACATGAAAACATTGTAGGTGGTACAACACTGTGGATTTTACTAGGTGCATATGTACAGCAGTCTCCAGTATCAGGTTAACGAGTCTCAAAACGTAGCAAAAATTTATCTTTAACTTTATCAAGTTAGTCTAGCACTGGGAGGGATTAATAATAATAAAGATTAGTGAGCCTGTTCCAGAAGCAGCCATGCAAGCCCAATTCATGACACTACCTCCACCATGTTTCACAGATGAGCTTGTATATTTTGGATCATGAGCAGATCCTTTCTTTCTCCACACTTTGGTCTTTCCATCACTTTGGTAGGGTTAATCTTGGTTCCAGAACTTTTGTGGCTCATCTCTGTATTTCTTTTTGAATTCCAATCTGACTTTCTGATTCTTAATGCTGATGAGTGGTTTGCATCTTGTGGTATGCGGTATTTCTGCTCTCAAAGTCTTCTTTGAAGTGGATTGTGATACCTTCATCCCTGCCCTGTGGAGATTGATGTCACTGACTGTTTTGGGGTTTTTCTTCACAGCTCTGACAATGTTTCTGTCATCAGCTGCTGTTGTTTTCCTTGGCCGACCCATTCGGTGTCTGTTGCTCAGTACACCAGAGGTTTCTTTTTTTTTCAGGACATTCCAAATTGTTGTATTGGCTATGCCCAATGTTTGTGCAATGCCTCTGATTGATTTTTCCTCTTTTCTCAGCTTCAAAATGGCTTGTTTTTCTCAAATGGACAGCTCTGTGATCTTCATGTTGGCTTATCCATTTTAACAACAAATGTAGTCTTTATAGGTGAAACTGAACAATACTAACTAATCAATCTAACAGGACACACCTGGGTAACAAGAAACAGTCAGTCAGTCACATGTTCCAGTATTTTTGCTCACCTACAAATTGGGTGGTCTGATACAAAATGTTCTATGTCGTTTAAAAGATCTACATGGAAATACCAGGAAATAAAAGCTAAAATTCTAAACTCTCTTCTCATTCATCTTTTGATTTGAAGCCCAAACGTCTTCAGTCTACAGTACAGCAAAAACAAACCTAGGGTTAGGGCTGTTCCAATTGTTTTGGAGGGGACTGTATATATAGACCACTTCCCGAGCACTAGATCCTACATAGACTTCAAAATATTGCAATGCTAGTAACTGGGCTAGGGTCTCTTTCTCAATCATTGAATAGTTAAACTGATGCTTGTTGCACTTCTTAGACAAATAAAAAGAGGGGTGAGCTATACCGTATAAATCTTCTTGAAGTAAAACTGCTCCCAAGGCACTGACCTCTAAATTTAAAAGACCATTTGAAGACGGGAGCTGCAAGAAAAGGAGAGCTACACAACATAGCTTTAACATTATCACATAACTTGGTTACATACCTGGCTGAACCTACTGTCAAAACAATCATCAGTATGAAAAGAGTCGGCTCGATGGATGGCATTTAGTTTTCTATAAATTTGTACATAAATGGGTCATTCCGTTGGCTTTAGAAACTACTAAACAAGGAGAACTCCAGGCACTTGAGCTAGGAACAGCGAAACCATTGTCTAATCAATGTGGAACCTTCTTCAGCAGTCATGTACTGCTCAGTCAGTCCTGGACTGACTCTGTATGCATGTTGCTTGATTGGAGGATGGCCTTGAACATCCATACTTTGCTTGAGAATCAGTTTGTCAAGGAATATCAGAAAACAACTCTCTAAAATTGTCAATAAGGTGCATCAGGTCATTACACTCAGTGAGAAAGGTAACCACAAACCACCTAAAACCTTGACAGATGAACACGCACGACTGAAGAGTCATTGATCAAAAGCCCAGGTTTACAATGTTCTTTGGGAACAGGGAACACTTTCCTGCTTGTTGTGTCATTCCACCGGATAAAAGATTCACCCTCCACTTTAAGTTGTGCACAGATGCCCAGTTTTACATTTCCAGAAATTTATTCAGACTGCACATAAACATAATGCAATGAGACAGAACTACACTGCAGCTCAATATCTCAAATTATAACATCAGACCCACAATATGTCTTATCCGTCTCCAACGTAAAGGACTGAGCAGCTCCAGTGTCTCCTTAAAATAGTGACCGTTGTTATGCTGAATTTAAACCTTTTTATATATTGCAATGGTCTGTGTCTAGTGACATGAACGATAAACAGGCTGTGTGTGAGGTAGTTATCAACATTGACGGACAGGGGAAGGTATTCTACTACATTAGTTTTGGTTTTATAAAGCCGTCTTTACACTGTACAATATTCAGCCCGATTTTGCTGTCGCAGGCACAATTGCACATCACACAGGATAATCTTTGGTCCTGAGTTGAGATTGGTGGTCTTAGAACGTACAGTAGAATGTGACCTGCTCACCTGCAGCCGAATTATTGCAACTGCGACCAAAGACAGCTGATGACAGTCACAGTTTATATCACAGTTATATCACGACAAGACAAAAGGGATGTGACCTGGAAAGAACTAAAGAATGAATAGTTTCCAGGTGTGTCACTAGCTAATTACCATCAAACGCGTTAGTTTATTTACTATTATGACAATGTGAATTTTTATGCTTTCCAGTTGAAGAGCTACAAACCTGTGCTGCGAGGCTGCACACCCAGTATGGCAGAACATGGTAGCTATCTTCATCGTTTAATCTGACATGAGCACGTATTATCACACAGTCTGTTACAAAATTCTTACTGGGATCATCTCGTACAGTGTGACAAGTAATCAAAAAGATTGCTGGAATCGCAGTTTAAAACCTGACTTGTGTTTTACGGTTTTATATTGGACATTTTAGCTTCTCTCTTCTATTTCTCGGAAAATTGTACAAAGTCTATATTCTCACTCTAGTTGGCTACTTATCCACTTCACGGTCAAAAATGCCGGTCACCAGTGCTTTATATTATTGGAATCAGTAGGGGACCATCTAAATGACGTAGACAAGAGGCCAGAGGTGTCAAACTCAAATTCAATATTTTATACTGTAACCTCACTGTTCCACTTGGATCCCTCTCATTCACACACATGTATTCTGTCTTGCTGCGACTAACCTTCATTCCTCTTCTCTCCAGAGCAAACCTCCACCTCTCTAGAGTTTCCTCCACCTGCTCCCTGCTCTCACTACAGATCACAATGTCATCCGCAAACATCATAGTCCATGGAGATTCCTGTCTGACCTCATCTGTCAGCCTGTCCATCACCACCGCAAACAAGAAGGGGCTCAGAGCCGATCCTTGATGCAGTCCCACCTTCACCGTGAACTCCTCTGTCACACCTACCGTACACCTTACCATTGTCCTACTGCTCTCATACATATCCTGCACCACTCTAACATACTTCTCTGCCACTCCAGACCTCCTCATACAATACCACAGCTCTTCTCTTGGCACCCTGTCATACGCTTTCTCTAAATCTACAAAGACACAATGCAGCTCTTTCTGACCCTCTCTGTACTTCTCCATCAACATTCTCAAAGCAAATATTGCATCTGTAGTGCTCCTTCTTGGCATGAAACCATACTGCTGCTCACAAATGCTCACTTCTCCCCTTAGCCTTGCTTCCACTACTCTTTCCCACAACTTCATTGTATGGCTCATCAGCTTAATACCTCTGTAGTTTCCACAACTCTGCACATCTCCCTTGTTCTTAAAAATCGGCACCAAAACACTTCTCCTCCATTCCTCAGGCATCCTCTCACTCTCTAAGACCTCGTTGAACAATCTAGTTAAAAACTCTACTGCCATCTGTCCTAGACACTTCCATACCTCCACTGGTATGTCATCAGGACCAACTGCCTTTCCTCTCTTCATCCTCTTCAAAGCTCTCCTAACTTCACCCTTGCTAATCCTTTCTATTTCCTGCTCAACAATATTTGCCTCTACTACTCTTCTCTCTCTGTGTCATTTTCCTCATTCATCAGTTCCTCAAAGTACTCCTTCCATCTTTCCCTCACCCTCCTGTCACCTGTCAACACATTTCCATCTCTATCTTTAATCACTCTAACGTGTTGCACATCCTTACCATCTCTATCCCTCTGCCTCGCCAACCGATACAAATCCCTCTCACCTTCCTTACTATCTAACCTTGCATACATGTCCTCATAAGCTTTCTGTTTGGCCTTTGCCACCTTTATCTTAACCTCACGCTGCATCTCCCTATATTCCTGTCTACTTTTCTCCGTCCTCTCACTGTCCCCCTTCTTCCTAGCTAACCTCTTCCTCTGGATACTCTCCTGAACTTCCTCATTCCACTACCAAGTCTCCTTGTCTTCTTTCCTCCTTCCAGATGACACACCTAGCACCTTCCTACCTGTCTCCCTGATCACTTTGGCTGTAGTAGTCCAGTCATCTGGAAGCACCTCCTGACCACCTAAAGCCTGTCTCAACTCCTCCCTGAAAACCACACAGCACTCTTCCTTTTCCAACTTCCACCACTTTGTCTTCTGCTCTGCCTTTGCTCTCTTCATCTTCCTCACCACCAGAGTCATCTTACACACCACCATCCTATGCTGTCTAGCTACACTCTCTCCTACCACTACTTTGCAATCGCTAATCTCGATCAGATTACAGTGTCTACATAAGATATAGTCCACCTGTGTGCTCCTGCCACCACTCTTATGTCACCCTGAGTTCCTGCCTCTTCTGAAAGTACATGTTCACCACAGCCATCTCCATACTTTTAGCAAAGTCTACCAACCTCTGTCCTTCGTGGTTCCTTACCTGAAGACCAAACCTGCCTATCACTTCCTCATCCCCACTATTCCCTTCACCAACATGTCCATTAAAGTCTGCCCCTATCACCACTCTCACCTCTGGGAACACTCTGCATCACTTTCTCAAGCCCGCTCCAGAATCTGTCTTTCTCCTCTTGCTCACAACCTACTTGTGGAGTGTAAGCACTAACAACATTCAACATCACACCTTCAATTTCCAGCTTCAGACTCCTCAACCTATCTAACACTCTCTTTACCTCCAGAACATTCTTCACAAACTCCTCCTTCAGGATCACTCCTACTCCATTTCTCTTCCTGTCCACACCATGATAAAACAGTTTAAACCCTGCTCCAATGCTTCTAGCCTTGCTCCCTTTCCACCTGGTCTCCTGGACACACAGAATGTCGACTTTCCTCCTCTGCATCATGTCTACCAGCTCTCTGCCTTTACCTGTCATCGTACCAACATTCAAAGTCCCTACTTTCAGTCCTAAACTCCTGCCTTTCCTCTTCTCTCTCTGCCTACGGACACGCCTTCCTCCTCTAACACACCTTCCTCCTCTCCTTCTTCGACCAACAGTAGCCCAACTTCCACCAGTGCCCTGTAGGTCAACGGCACCGATGGTGGTCGTTGTTAACCCGGGCCCCGACCGATCCGGTATGGAAGTCATGTTAGTGATTCACATATTGAATTTGGCAAAAGTTTTGTGTCTGATGCCCTTCCTGACACAACCCTCTCTATTTATCCGGGCTTGGGACCGGCACAAAAAGTACACTGGCTTGTGACCTCCTGTGGCTAGATTGATCAACTACTATGACTACATAACTCTTAATTAGGTTTGATTAAAAAGCAGCTTACTAACGGCATTGCAATACTACTGGTATTTATAAGATAAATGTCATGGCATGAGACTAATATGATCAAGTGCTTGCCACAGCATGGCCCAAATAATCCATAATGTAATGTGTTGCCAAAATGTTTATTTTGCGCACACGCGCGCGCACACACACACCTGGCTTTTCTTAGTTTGTCAAAAACATTTCACTGAACAACAGATGTTTGCATTCTTTGAAATGCAGCAGACACAGAGCAGGACTACAGAAGTTTAGTATCTAAAGTATTTCATTAATTTGAAGAAGGATGACCTTGCAACAAATGCTTGTTTGAACAGAGATTTAGATTTTCACACTTTTTTTTATTTCTGATTTGTGGCCTTTGGTGAAGGGTGAACTATTTTTGAGCCTGGGAGTGGTCCAGAGAACCGATCTAGGGTTCACTTCAGCCAAACTGTGGCATGGTCTCCATCAGGTATGGAAGCTAATTGTGCTCAGGCTGCATGCAGAGTAATGTGGTTGGTTAAATTTGTACATTCATATGACATACACTGTTCATGTTGCACATCTATATGAACAGCTATATCAGATCAGCTCCATGTTTGATGATATTCATGCATGATTACATGCTGTGCATCCAAAAAGCACGGTTCTTTGCTGCTTGAGTACTGGTACCACAGGACAAAAACAAACAAACAAACGACAACAAAAAAAACCTTAAAAATGAAGAGACAAGTAATAAAAAAGGCTACTTGTACAGTATTGCTATGTTTAATCTTTATTTGCAGGGAGATGACTAAGGTGCTAAACCCCAAGTACACTTCCCCCTCCAGAGATTGTTTGATTGTTTGCCCCCAGCCAGGTCACCAGCGCCTGTGGCTTTGGTCTTTCCATATGAATTGCCAACAATGCAGGAAACACTTGAACACCAAAGCCCCTAGTACATGGGCCTTTATATGCCTTTAGAAGGAAGCTGAACTGCTGAACAGCAGCAAGTTCCCATCTACACTAAAGGTGTACATGGCAGCCATTCCAGGGCATCATAGCCATTCAATTCAATTCAGTTTTATTTGTATAGCGCTTTTAACAATGGATATTGTCACAAAGCAGCTTTACAGAAATATATATAATAGCTAGAGATGCACCGATTACATTTTTTTTGGCCGATTTAGATTTCCGATTTTTTTTGTAAGTGTGACCTGCCAATACCGATTTTTGCCGATTCCGATTTTCTTTCTAAGAACTATAATTGACAGCATATACAAACAAAAATCTACTTTTCTTCAATGCAAAATTTTATTTTCATTATAAAAGAATTATTAAACATTACAATTTCCCCCAAACTGCACTAAGTTACAGGATCTTCTCTCACTTAAACAACTCTCAAAATAAAGTGCTCTGTGACTGGAAAGAGGCAGCGGTAGCTCAGTGGTTAAGACGTTGGAAGGTCGTGAGTTCAAATCCCAGCACCGCCGAACCTCCACTGTTGGGCCCTTGAGCAAGGCCCTTAATTGCTCAAATGTATAAATGAATAAATGTAAGTCGCTCTGGATAAGGGCGTCTGCCAAATACTGTAAATGTAAATGAAAGAGGTGGAAATAACAATTAACTGAAAATGAGTTGCTTTATATAACAAAACAGATATCATTTTCCACTATGTTTATAAATTGACCTTTTTCTCTTTTTTACTCGTCTCACAAAAGTCCAAAGATTACAAGCCTATGAACAAAACTGAAGTGTACACTGACTGGCCGGGCACCGGTCTGGGCCGAGCATGCGGAAAATCGGCTGATTCCGGTCCCTGGCCGGTCGATCGGGGCATCTCTAATAATAGCCGTTGAATGCATCTCTCTGAGGGCTCAAACTTACTATGGCCTTTATGAAAGGGGTCTTTAAGCAGAATGGTCTATTTCTGCAAATGGTCGATCTGTGATATGCCACGCTTCTCTTCATGGGCATTACTTGGAGGTGTACACTTTCTCCACTGCCTGTTTCAATTGCTTGAGAACAGAATGTATCTAAAAGACGTTGGTTAATTCCTTGGCAGTTAGAAAGGGTGAAATAGAAGATTAATGATTAATCCTATGTAATCGTGAATCCCAGATAACTGCGAGGGCTCCTTCACTGACCCGGTGAGAACCTGGTGAGCATGTTTGAGGAAAGATGGCTGTAGTTAGTTCTATTTACACTGTTGTGGTGTCTGTCTCCTCTATGATAAAACAAACGTGTTAGGCAGGATGGCAGGTTTACAAGGTTGTGGTTATTTCATTAAACCGAGGGGACAGTGTCCCCTCACACACCAACTTAAATTGTGCCCCGAAGACACTTGTACACTGTATGAACACAACTGTATTTTCTTTCTTTTTTTCCCCCCCTTCTTCTTCATGCATGCAGTTGCCCTGTGATACAAGTCATATGCACTTAACTGTGCATCCAACCCATGCATAACACTGGCTATTCTTGTAAGCTGTGTGTGGGTGAGTGATGCCAGAAATACAACAGCATAGAGATTATGTAGAAGTATGTGCCTATTATGATAATTAGAATCTTCAAAAGCAGTTGGAACTTTTCTGTGTACTCTGAGAACATACTCTTTTAATCTGGTGAATTAGTAAGTTGGTACTTTGGACACGGCTGATTAATGGTTAGATCAGAAACCTGTAGAAATTTTAACCTGAGCTGCCACCTGAGGGGACACTGAATTCCAGACTCTAACCTCATAGTGTGATATTGCATTGTTGTTGTTTTGCATGACCTCTATGCATAAATTGGTGCTTAGTATCCAAACATTGTGTTTTTGTGTCCTAGCATGAACATGGCCTATTATTATTACCCACTGACAGCACATTTATATATTTTTTACACTTGACAGGATATATGCATGGCAAGGTGTGAGTGCTGAATGTATGAAGGCTGGGAGGGATTGTTTAACCTGGTAGTGTGGGTGCAGGTTTTCATTCCAACTAAGCAGAAGTTTGAGTCTATTGAAAGCCAAGCTCAAATGGTTAAACTGGTGGAATCGGTTGTGTCTCCTGCTTGATTGCAGTGAAAACCTGCACCCACACCGGCCCTTTGCGGATAAGATTGGACACCCCTGGTTTAACCAGATGATCAGGGCATTTGCATTTTTCTATGTCACTAAGTTTATAGAATTGCAGAATGTTTCCTGTAAAAAAATAATAAAATAAATAAATTTTACTTTTCACAAATTCCCAGTTAGTACATTTTTATAACAAGGCATTCTTATTCTGAACTTGCAAAGAAAATTCAATTTTGTTTACTACTGTATGTAAGTTGTAAATTAGTTTTTATTCAGTTTTTGAGACATTTTGCCAATACCAAAACAAATGATATGCGATCAGCAAATGCTGCTTCCAGTACATACACTAAAGATTCCAAGACCTTTTCAAAGTGGAGTTAGGATAAGATACACCAAAGAGTTTTCAACCAGATGAGCTGCTGTTAAATGAATATTTGGAGAATCCAATCCTTTTAACTGGTCTAACCTTTGTTGTCCCTTTTGGTTCTTACACAGGCCTTAAAATTAATTAGCGTATAATTTTACTTTATCTTTTTAGAAACATCTTCCCCTCCAACCTGGTGGCTGCTGCTTTTCAGTCCGTGAGTCTCTCACACACACACTCTTGCATACACATACACTCACTCGTACACTCATTCAGAATAATAAAGACTGGAAACGTTGCTTTTTTTTCCCATCAATTATCTGTTTTGATCATTTGATGTCTCTCTTTTCCAACAGTATGCTACTGGTTATAAGTTTGTGAAACCCAACGTGAATGCTACCAACATTACTTTGGAAAAGGTAGGCTCTTTTTTTTTAATTTATTTATTTTTATTATTATTATTATTATTATTTATTTTTTTAAAATAACTCTGAACATGTAAACTGTTTGTGCAGGCCATGCAGCTCATGTGTATACTTGTGTCTAGGTTCCAGTGGGTAACGATGTGGATGGTATGAATATTCTGGGCCTAATTGTGTTTGCTATGGCGTTTGGTGTGGCCTTGAGGAAATTGGGAGCGGATGGGGAGATTCTAATTAAGTTTTTTAACTCCTTCAATGAGGCTACCATGATGCTCGTGTCCTGGATCATGTGGTAAATAAACCAACCTGCTTTTTTTTTTTTTTACTTATTCCTTGAAAATGCATTCCTATACTATATTTTTATTGCTTTGTATCAGTTCACGTAATGTTGATTTTGGTTCTCTCAAAAATTGTGTTTGCATTCTCACTTTGGGTGTAGTTATTTGTATTCTAAATTCAGGTGATGTTCTGTAGGTATGCCCCGCTGGGTATCATGTTCTTGGTGGCTGCTAAGATTGTTGAGATGGAGGATGTAGGGACACTATTTGCCAGCCTGGGAAAGTATATTGCCTGCTGTGTGATTGGTCATGCAGTGCATGGCCTGCTCATCCTGCCATTAATTTACTTTGTGATCACCCGGAAGAACCCCTACACTTTTCTCATGGGACTGATTGCTGCTTTGGCAACTGCTTTTGGAACCTCATCCAGGTATGAAATCAAGAAGCATTTGCCTTTTAATTTTTTATTTTTAGTTGAATCAGGTGTCTTTCATTCTATGTAAAATATGATGGTCCAATCAACATTCAAAATTTTTTGACTACTCCCCATCATTTAACATTTTACATTCTCGTGAACACGAACATGGCACAAATGTCAAGGTTTTACGATACCATTTCAGTTTACTGTGGAGCTCTACTTGAAATGTGTCCTCATTGGTTTTTGATCTTTGTTTACATCAGCTAGAGCTGGTTTTATCTTATGTGCTTAGTAGTAATAATCACTCTAGAATTCTGACTTTAAATTGAAGAGCAGCAACATCCCCATCCTGATTAATTTGGATTTAGTTGCATTATATTTATTGAGATTTACAGTAGGTTTAATGAGCATAATTGTTTAAAGTGATTGGAATTAGGAGTGCTGTGTAAGATCTCTTCTTCTAAAGTGGGTAGTGCCTCACCTCACTTGTGTGTTTCAGTTCTGCAACACTGCCTTTGATGATGAAATGTGTGGAGGAGAACAACGGTGTATCAAAGCACATCAGTCGCTTCATCCTACCAATCGGTGCCACCGTCAACATGGACGGAGCCGCTTGCTTCCAGTGTGTGGCTGCTGTCTTTATTGCACAGTTAAATGACATTCCACTCAACTTTGTCCAAGTTATCACCATACTGTGAGTGCAGCCATCCATCTTCCAATCAATCCGAGTCTAAATGGGTAATACAAGCTATGAATCGGCATAAGCTTCTTTTTTTCCCATATTGTCCCTTTCCTGTTTCAGGGTGACGGCCACAGCATCAAGTGTGGGAGCTGCAGGGATCCCTGCTGGAGGTGTGCTGACACTGGCGATCATCCTGGAGGCAGTGGGATTGCCCACTAATGACCTCTCTCTCATCTTGGCTGTAGACTGGCTTGTGTGAGTAAAATATGTGAAATTAGGAGAGTCTGAAGAAGTGCTGGAAGAATTTATGCTAATAGAGTGAGATCAAATAGGATGGGGTTATGTAAAGTGTAAAGTAAAGGTGTGTGGAATAATGAAGCATACGTTTGGGAATAATTTTTTTCCCCCCCTGCTTTTTCTCCATATTACTGCTTTTAGAGATCGCACTTGCACAATCATCAATGTGGAGGGTGACGCTTTTGGGGCAGGGCTGCTGCAGCACTTTGTTGATCGTACTCGCCAGAAAGAAGAGGTGGAGCTGAGTGAAGTACATGTGGAAGAAGTTGAGTGTCCAGTGAAACCTGAGCACTCTCCTCTCCTTGAGAAACGTGCTGAATTAGAAATCGCTGGTTCTCGGACCTCTGAAAAAGAGTCTGTAATGTAGACTAACACGCAGTTTGATTCATTCTTGCATCTAGTTCATTGTGAATCAACCTGTACTGTAAGAAAGGGTCTGTGGTCTTATCCACAACGGACCAGTGTGGCTGTAGCTGTTCATTCCAACCAACCAGGAGCCTTGTTTTATCAGTTCATCTTGGTCTTCAATCAACTATCACGTGTACCTCCTATTTAGCTGGAATGAAGCCTGCAGCCATATCAGCCCGTTGTGGATAAGATTAAAGACCTCTCAAAGGAAAAGGGTAGGATTTGATTTTTAAAAAAAATCAGAATATATAATTTATGCATCTCTCAGTTCCTGTAGGTATATTTAGGATAGGAGTCTAAAATGCGCTGTATATGAAAATATGCCAAAAGAGGACTTTTAAACAGGATATTGTTTCCAAAAGGATTGTTTCATTATTAGGTTGTTCTGTAGTCCAAACTATTTATTTTCCCTATTGATAGTGAGGTTTTTTTCAGATTATATTCTTTTAGTGTTTTTAAAAGGCTGGTCCTGGATTTTAAATCCTTTTTCAATCTTTGGTCTTGATGCCTTCTGTTATTTCCAATAAGTTTGTGTCATTTTTATTTATATATTTATCACTCCTGAGTCACTCCTGTCTCCTGCTTGAACAATATGACAATCCTCTTGAATAAGGTATTCTCAGGTCTCCGTTTGCTTTCAGTATGTTGGATAGGAATGTGTTGATTCTTATAATTTTGCAAATTATGACTGTGTGTTATGGTTTATTGTATCTTTTTATTTATTTTTTTCAATTGATTTTTTTTTTTTACATAAAGAACTAAGGTCTATAAGAACAGAATAGGCAGTTACTGATTTATATAAACATTTCATAAACTGGATGAAATTTGAACGTTGACTTGCCTGAAGTATTCATTCACCCCATGTCTCATTGCTTGTTGAGTTATTTTTCCACAGGATTTTTCAGTAGATACTAGCATCTTTTTGAACATCAAAACTTGTAGTATGTACTGCTCAGGGGTATACACATACTGTGTAAAAATAAATAAATAAATAATAATAATAATAATAAATTAGGTTAAAGTCTGGGGTTTTTTTGGTTAGTGGTATTTTAGTGTGTATATCTAATAACTGAATGTTGTCCTCCAGTATCATAAAAGGTCACTGCATTTTACTGTATGATTTAGCCAAAAATTAAATACTGTGTCAACACGAGTATATCAGCATCTACGTGGTTAAAGACTTATCATTCCAACAGGCTGTAACTCAGTGCAATATGTGTGTGTGCAAGTTGGTGGTGATTGTGCTTGAAGGCAAAGAGAATAGCTGTGTTGATCATCCAGAATGTACTCCTACCAGTCTCTTTAATAAAGTGTTTTTGTAATGATATTCTGGTTATCATTTGTGTAATTTTTAAATACAAAAATTACATTTTTACACTAAATATTTTCACATACACTAGTATGTCAAAGTCCATGTCCTTGATTAATATCCTTGAACATTTTAATTTGTTTAAAGGTATTAATCAAGGACTTGAACTTTCACATACTGATGATTAAGTCAATGTTTTACTGGAGAAAAAAAAAAAAAAACATGCATCTGTGCAGTGTCTGGATAAGGAGACTGAATGTGGTATTGGGCTAAAGGGTACTTCAGAAGCCTTTAGCCATTTTGCCACCAAGTGGAGAAATTGCAAGGTTTCAGTTAGGTGCCGAAGGACATCTGTCTTTCCATAGACTTAAGTCTATCCCTTTAAACCTAAAACAAAGACACGTGAAGGTATTCCAAGGCATTTAAAATAGATGTTTTAATTGCTATGTAATTTTAATACAGGAAGACATTTGGTTTCAAACTTATAATAAAACTTAAATTATTGCAGACTGGACAACATTGTGTTACGTTGTTAAGATGAGGGTGTAGGGCTTAAAATATAAATGGTTAATTACTTGGCCCACTGCTCTCCTATAACCAAAGACGGAAATAGGTGCAGTCGAAGGTGAATGCGTGTTTTAGTTTATTAATTAAATATCTGACTCCATTTAATTAATTATTCTAAGCAATATTAAAATTCCAATCTCTATCATTAAATTTATTTCGACATTTGATTATCCTATTTAACCCTTTACTTATATTGTGCTCGTAGAATCGGATTCCATGTCGCTCAGAGTCTCGCGCCGGCCGTGTACGCAGATTTCACGGCCACAAACTCGCCAGTCTTGGTCATTAGACAGAGGTAATTCACTAATACTATTTAGATGGCCGCCCATGCTTGCCCTTTTTCTAAAAAAATACTTTCTTTAGTCCCCATAGATCTGTACACACTTAATTAGAGTAACATTATCTCTAGTCAGAGGTCATGATCACTACTATCAGAGCAAGTCGACCAATTTTACTTCTCTACTACTACTTTGTATAATCATGCCATGTACACTTAACTAGAATAATATTACAGTAATCAGAGGTTAAGGCTCACCCTATTTTGATCGGTCAATCAACGCTATGTTGTTCTAAACGGAAATTCCTTTTAGTCTTTACAGTCTAAGTACACTTAACTAAAGCCAAGTTGTTAGCCTGGACTCTAAAATCTCAGTTGGCGTGCCCCAAAACTCCACCTAAACCTGGATTTTAGCCTGTACTAACCTGGTCGCAGATTTGCGATAACATGGATTTAACATAATCTACTAGAAACAATAATTTCAGGGTAGATCAGAATAAATTCAAACGTAACAATTTATTAACCAGGTAATTTCAATAATAATTCTTAATCCAATTCAAAAGATAACAAGTAGTGGTGAATAATATAAAAACATCACATAAAAATACAAACAGGAGAATTAGAGATGTTTACCTGGCAATGAAAACTACACACAGCAGTTGTGCGGGAGATCTGTCTACAGATTCCCTGAATCTTTGGCCAGCTCTCCCTAAATACTCAGATACTCTGTAGGTCCACCAAATGGTGTTGTTTGTGATTATAATTGGAATTTGGGCCTACTATTCAAGGGGTCAGTTGGCATTTGCTTGGATGTCTGTGGAAGGATGTAACTTATTTACATACAGGAGGTGATGTGTGAGGGACCTGGGGAGGGTCTGCTTTCAATGGCATGCAATATTTTTCTACATCTCTAGATCTTAATAGTGATTTGAACTGCTGCTGAGGGAATGAGACCATTTTCCCACACGCACTGAGACCTTTTGAATGATACTAAACATGTATAGTCAACTTCTTATTCACATTAAACATACTATCTAATGCATATAGACCTTGGGGGAGTTCAAGGTGATCTCAAGACACAGAGAGAGAAGGGTGCAATGTAGAAGAACAATAGTGAGGTGTGATCTTCCAGTATCCACTCAGTGTGATGCGCTTTCTTGGATGAAGATGCTAATTCTGTGGGAGAAAGTTCAAATGTTAATTTTCGTAAGAGTCCTTTGTCCTCAGAGAGCAGTTCTCTCCAGGTTCAGACATCTTGTCACCAGCCTTACAAGGGCCATCACTAAATATGAAGTATTTGTAAAACCATACCTTCATTCCTATAGATTCCAAAGTTATCTAACGTATTACGGTGTTTTTCATCACTCGAGTCCAGTAAGCAAATGCAAAAAAGGACCCTATACAATTGAGCTCTGTTTACTTTAAACACAAAACAATTGGATCTCAAAGCTAATTCAAAGTACAAGACTGGTTCTTAAGGACCAGATGGCAAACGAACATTACTTGCATTGGATCTGCCCAAAATCCTCATTGGAAATCATCGACAAACAAAAGTACATTTTGCAAAGTTTCGGCATGAGATTATTCAGTGTGTAAGATGTTTAGATATTCTTCTGTCATTAGTAATTAGTATTACTAATATTTTAGTAATTAGTAATAGTTTAACTTGTGTGAAAAATAAATGAGTTAGCACTCTGACAGAGAAGATTGTAGAATTACAGGTGCACATCCAGATGTTAGAGATGATGCAATGGAGAGAACAGCATAGAGAGGAGCAATGGAGAGAGCAGCATAGTTTCAGTAGAGAAAAGTCTGGGTGCCTTAGGCAGAGATAGTGAATCCCCAGCTCCAGCATTAGAGCCCTCAAAACGGAGTGAATGGGTGACAAATTTGTGCCCAAGTCCACAGGAGCACCACTCCGCTCTCATTCACTAGCTACATTTATAAAGAACAAATTTCAGAAATGAATGCAAATAATCAAAC
Organism: Cranoglanis bouderius; assembly: GCA_023630585.1. Taxonomy (NCBI): domain Eukaryota; kingdom Metazoa; phylum Chordata; class Actinopteri; order Siluriformes; family Cranoglanididae; genus Cranoglanis; species Cranoglanis bouderius. The sequence goes on from CM042546.1 coordinate 17,975,938, forward strand.
AGAACTTTATCTTACAATTTATTTATAATATTTACAAATGACAAAGATACAAGACATACTAGTGTGTAAAACTGTCTTGGAGTTTTCAACTAACCACTTCTGCAGCTCCAAGCAATTCCGACTGGTGCTGATATGTTTAAGTTTGCGATGTCAGTCATGTTCATTACCGTTTCACTGTTTGCCAGTTGATTACAAGGTTTTGCCCCTTTGAGAGGTCTCATCATATGGAGAAGCAGTGTGTCCAGGTGGGACAAGCAAAAAGCGAACTGTCCAATAAAAGTTGAGATGTTTTTTTGTATCCAAAACCCACCCGCCCACAACAATGCACAGCTTCCTGGTGGGACCCAAAATGACATGTCAAAAGCCTGTTGTACAATGAGTTTTAATTTTTGCTCCCATTAAAACACACTGTACATGAATTTGCAACAGAAGCACAGAGAAGCACTGTGTCTGGGGTGTCAAGGAGATCTTCACACAGGCAGCACTGTCCTACAAAAACAGTTTACTTTAAATGAACATATAGTGCAATATTCCAGTGAGATACTTGATAATTTCATTCATTAAAATTTTGAATTTCAACAAAATTGATTAATAATATATACACTTTGCTAAACATTTCACTGCCACATTTTAATGACATTTTAGGGGAAGTTAGGCTTCCTATGTAGTCTTAAAGCCTGTGTTTCACCCTCCAACCCCACAGAATCAAGTGACTGAATTTTGCTAGACTCTAGATAATACTGTAGTCCCACTTATTAGAGGGAAAATAATTAGGGGGAAAAAACTAGAACCCTGGTGTAATGATTTCACTCACAGTTTAAAATAGCACACTCAAAAGTTAGAATGTAAATGGCATCGAACTAAACCAATCTGCCACCCCTGCATTGGTCAGAAGGTGCAGATTCTTTATCAGTACCTAGAATTATAAGTCTACAGCAGGGGCAGAGCTTTTTCCTTCAACCCCTATACATAATAGGATAAATTTACACACTGAGGATTAATTCAAGGAAAGATTATAACACATACTGTAGGTAGCTACCTGGTTGGTGTTGTTGATACTAACCAGGATTAGTTACCATTGCTGATTACTAGCATTTCTGGTCACTTTTAGTGGTTTTTAACTGCTTATCAGTCAATTGTCCAATTACTTTTGAGCCTGTGAAAATGGCTGTAATTCCTAAACGGTTAATGCAATATTTTTGTTAAACCCCTTGAATTAAAGCTGAAAGTCTACTCTTCAATCACTTCTTGATTGCTTAATTTCAAATCCACTGCGGTGGTGTACTGGGGCAAGATAATTAAAATTGTGTTTCTGTCCAAATACTTATGGACCTGACTGAAAAATACTGAGGGAAAAAATACTTTTTGGAAAATAATGAGGTGGGTTGGTCATCCAGTGCTGTTGACTGGGTGTTGAAGAGAGGCGTCCCATAACTGTAGAGACAGTTTTATCTTTTCTGACTGTTTTTTTCGCACACTTTTTTCCCCCACTTTTTTTCACAATTTTCACTCTTTTCACACACAATATTATTCACACACTTCCCTGCCTATCTTATGTACGACATCTGGAGGATCAAAAAGCCACATCCATTATAGTTGGAACATCAGGGCCAAAACATTCGTCCATTCGGTTTCCAACTTGATCTGTAAAATGTTTAGAGATTTCATGCACACTGATGTTTAATCAGGCTGACAAGCTCTGTTTCCTTTCAAAACATTTCTGCAGCATCATGATGCATTCCATATCAAAGCAGAAACTCAGACCTTACAATCAAAAGTAATTACCAACCTAGAAAATAAAGATGACTGGTATGCAAAACAGACCTTCTGGAAGGTTTGAAGGCTACATTAGAGGTTTTTAAAATTCAAACACTAATTGTAATAAGAAAATCGGTTTGTATTTGAGACTGAATGCTAGTTTGTTTAGTGGAGGTAGATGGATAGGGAAATATGTCTGTTTCTATTGTTGAATTCCTACACTAGTGCTGAGTGTCACCATAGTGGGGAAAAAGCATGTACACTCCATTTAAATGTGGCTTGATTTAATACAACTTCCAGTAAGATTTAAAAATACAAGCTCGATTTTCATAGTTAGTGATATTTCTAATATTAATTTGCAAAATAAATGAAAAAAGGAGTTTCTCTTATGACTCCATTTGTAAACCAAGTGACTGAATGTGGGTTTGCGACCATAGTTAGGGAACCCCTGGTCTAGCAGCTTGTTTTGAATGATTTTAGACCATTCAAAACCTTTGTACCTTTGTTCGAGGTAATATCATTAACCAGGGTTGACAGGTTTCAGCAAAATTTCCAGAACAAATTCATCTCAAAAACCACACAGAAGACTTAAACCAAAAAAAAAAAAAATTGCACATTGGAAAAGGGAGAATTTTTTTTCATATTTTTCTCAGCCTTTGCATGGGAAACAAATACAAGCACATAATTCAGATGTATGGACATTATCTCAGTAATCCCCCTTAGTGGGTAATTTTCCCCCCAGCAAGATCAAGTACAGGTCTCTGCGGAACATACATGGGCGTTTCCGAATCAGTGGGCATCTTCAGACCGGATAACCATCCAATCAACTACAGTTAAGGTTAGAGTTATTTTAACAAATCAGGTAAAGCGGTTGAAAAACGCCTATGCCGGTTTGAAAACACCCAATAACTGGAAAACGTGTGTTTTAAGGACAAATTATCTTCTTTTAAGACATTAATGACTAACATGCATAACAGATGCAGTGCATGAATCTGTAGATGTTAACTTGAAAAAATATGAATGAGATGATAGATCAGAATGTCAGCTTTCATTTCCTCGTTTCCTAATTTGCATCTAGACGTGTTAAACAACTTAGAACATGGCACCTTTTATTTGAACCCACCCATTTTTCAAGTGATCAAAATACACTGGAACGTGACTGACAGGTGTTTCTTGTTGCTCAGGTGTGACCTTTTAGATTGACTGTTTTAACAATTAATGTCTCTGAAAGTCTACTATTGGTTTTAGCCCTGGGTTTCACCTGTGAAGACTGCATGTGTTGTTAAAAAGGATAAACCAACATGAAGGCCAGAGAGCTGTCTATGGGAGAAAAGCGAGCCATTTTGAAGGTGAGAAAAGATGGACAATCGATCAGAGCCATTGCATAACACATAAGCTCTGTTTCCTTTCAAAACATTTCTGCAGCATCATGATGCATTCCATGTCAAAGCAAAAACTCAGACCTTACATTCAAAAGTAATTACCAATCTAGAAAATCCTGATGACCGGTATGCAAAACAGACCTTCTGGAAGGTTTGAAGGCTACATTAGAGGTTTTTAAAATTCAAACACTAATTGTAATAAGAAAATCGGTTCGTATTTGAGACTGAATGCTAGTTTGTTTAATGGAGGTAGATGGATAAGGAAATATGTCTGTTTCTATTGTTGAATTCCTACACTAGTGCTGAGTGTCACCATAGTGGGGAAAAAGCATGTACACTCCATTTAAATGTGGCTTGATTTAATACAACTTCCAGTAAGATTTAAAAATACAAGCTCGATTTTCATAGTTAGTGATATTTCTAATATTAATTTGCAAAATAAATGAAAAAAGGAGTTTCTCTTATGACTCCATTTGTAAACCAAGTGACTGAATGTGGGTTTGCGACCATAGTTAGGGAATCCCTGGTCTAGCAGCTTGTTTTGAATGATTTTAGACCATTCAAAACCTTTGTACCTTTGTTCGAGGTAATATCATTAACCAGGGTTGACAGGTTTCAGCAAAATTTCCAGACTAAATTCATCTCAAAAACCACACAGAAGACTTAAACCAAAAAAAAAAAAATTGCACACTGGAAAAGGGAGAATCATTGCATAACACTGGGCATAGCCAATACAACAATTGTTCAAAATGTCCTGAAATAGAAAGAAACAACTGGTGTACTAACAACGAGACACTGAACAGGTCGACCAAGGAAACCAATGACAAACAATGTAAGAGCTGTGAAGAAAAACCCCAAAACAAGTGTCAGTGATCAACAACAGCCTCCACAGGGCAGGGGTGAAGGTATCACAATCCACTGTTCAAAGAAGACTTCGAGAGCTGAAATATAGAGGCCATACCACAAGATGAAAACCACTCATCAGCAGTAAGAATCATAAGACCAGAATGGAATCCACAAAGAAATACAGAGATGGGCCACAAAACTTCTGGAACCAAGATTAACATCTATAAAAGTTCTGAAAGGCCAAAGTGTGGAGAAAGAAAGAATCTGCTCATGATCCAAAACATACAAGCTCAGCGGTCAAGCATGGTGGAGGTAGTGTCATGGATTGGGCTTGCATGGCTGCTTCTGGAACCAGCTCACTAATCTTTATTGATACTGGAACTCATGATGGTAGCAGCAGAATGAATTCAGAAGTCTACAGGAACATTCTGTCTGCCAATTTACAGAGAACTGCTTCTAACTGGGAGGAACTTCATCATGCAACAAGATAATGATCCAAAACACACTGCCAACACAACAAAGTACTTCATCAGGGGGAAAAATGGAAGGTTTTAGACTGGCCAAGTCAATCACCAGACATTAACCCAATTAAGCATTGATTTTACCTCCTGAAGAGGAGACTTAAGGGGAAAAAAAACCAATGACTGAATGATGCAGCAGTAAAAGCCTGCGGTGTCAGTGGGTCACTGGCAACCAAATATTAAGAATGATCTATGTTAAGACTCTGTTCCAATACTTTTGCTCACCTAAAAATTGGGTGGTCTGCCACCAAGGTGCTATGTTCTAAATCGTTTAACACATCTAGATGTAAATATCAGGAAATGAAAGCTGACAATCAACCCCTATTAACTAGTCAGACTTTTCTTGATAGGATTAGGATACTGAGGGTTCTCAATTACCCCTTCCCCAAACTTGAGCTCCAGGAAGGCACGGTGGTTGTTGGGTCCATAAGCAGTGATGCCAGCAAATTGCATGGGCACCAGTGGCTGCAAGAAGTGCTCAGGAAACTCCACATCCTGCTTGTGGTCAGTCCACGTGTCCTTCGTCATAAGTCCATTGCGAGGGTAGAAAGGCCATAGATCCACATGCAGATGATTGGCCTCACTGTACTGAATACGGTAGAAGTCTCCCTCTACTGCCCGCTCCCATACATAACCATTGGCATCCACCAGTGACCCTGAATCTAGGTTCTTAAGGTATTCACAATTGGGCACATCCTCCAGGTAGATACCCAAATCAACATCATAGTCCCAAGGTATAATGTCTTGATGTCTGGCTGCTCCTAAAAGACTACCCCCTTCCAACCAGTAGCGCACACCAGAACTCTCCAGAATATTGATGACATGCTTTGTAGTTTCACGCAGGGCACGCAAGCAGCAGGGTGGAGTCCATCGCTCCAAATAGAGGTACTCTGGTGTGTCATCATGCACTGTGCCAAAGCATCGTGATGTCTCCTTGCTGCAGCCAAACCACTGGTCCCTTCCATCAGGCCATACCAATCGCTTAAGGCCATAGCTTCTCATAAGTTGGCTGGTAGCCTCCTTGAGATGATAGTCTGCCTTCCACTGGTTGTGCGCAGAGCTAAAGAGGGGCCTGTGGCTGGCAGTAAATGAAGGTCCCTCCAGAAGCTTAACCTTCCAGCCTCTAAGCGCAGTCTGAATAAACAGTGCAGACAGCAGGGGGCGTGCAAGTGGGAATGATAGGTTGAAAAGGTCGTTAGTTCGAATAAGAACTACAGCATCACCATACAAAGCAGTGCACATACTTCCACCACTCCCAGATGCCCCAAGGGAGTATGTAGCTGTCCATTCCTTGAGGTTCACTTGCAAGTGCAAGCACTGGACAGCAGCACGGGTCAGCACTGGAGCTGCAACCAGGCGCACTGGGCCATCTCCCTCAGCCTTCAACTCTTGAACAAGCCTCTCAAGTTGCTGCCGATGCTCTAACTCAACACCATCAGGCACAAGCAGTACAAACTCAGACTGCACATGGTTTTCTGGACGATGTGTTTGAGGAGGCTTTTCTGGGCTTGGAGACAGCGCCAATAAACGGGCATTCTCAGGCAGTGTCAGAGGAGGGTAAGGCAGGTTGTCTGCTACTACCAGGAAACATAATTCTGGCATGTGGTGCAGGAAGGACTGGGCCACATCTCCAACATAGTTCTCAAAGTCTTCAAACTCACGTAGAATAACAGTCAAATGAGGATTTTGCATACTATATTCTAGGCCTCTTACTTTGTTGTCCCTTGTCATGCCTCTTGCCACTATGCTCCCTAAACCTCCCAGGCCCGACACTGATTGGAAGGCATTTTTTAAGCCTTTCCCCTTCATGCGGCGTTTCTCCTTCATCTGTTGCTGGGCTTGGGATATATAATACAGGATCACCAAGTTAAGCACAATGGCTCCTGTTAGCAGGGCCTGGCAGAAACTGATTCGCATAATTACAACAAAGGCTCAATATATGTATGTAATCTATCAAATCAGAAACAATCTGAGAATTATATTTTTGGCATTACTACTGTTTGAATGGCATATGCAGAGAAGAAATTTATTTTTTTGAGTACTAGTAATGGGATAGCCTATTGTTGTTTTTTTTGTGTGAAATCTTCTCCCTGCTCTGGTGACAGCTTGTAAACTATAATGGAGGCAGACCACATTAGAGTCTTGCAGGACGTGAAGCTTGGCAAAATCTGAATGGGCCAAAGATAGTGCTTACAACAGTGAGTGCAGCTGGGATAATACTCTCAACTACAAGAATAGCAGGACACCATCTGGTAAGACACCACGTGGTATCTTACAAGTTATCCAGTATGGATGGGTTTGCTTTCAATCAGCAAAATATTGAGGGGAAGCTGAACGAGATACTGAGCCTGCAAAACTGGGCCCATGAAAACATCTTTAGTGAGCACAGTGAAGCATCTTTGGCTTTATTAAAGTCCTTCTGAAGAGGTGATTTGAGGTTTCTGACTCCCTTTAGCCTCAGCTCATCCTGAGATGTCTACTGCAATCACTGGAAAACATATAAATAAGCCATATTATTACTTTTAACGACATCATTATTGTAATGACTGAGTTATATCACATAAAAATCCAAACATTTACAAGTACAGTACACCAAGAGCTTTGTAAAAAGATGAATATAGATATAATATACTATAATCTAGTATGAATTGTCTAGACACTGCAACACCTAGGATGTATGTATAATGAAGTATGCACTGTATAAAATATATGCATGTATAATGACATACCAAAACATCACAACACCTAAAATGAATAAGCAACAACAGCTAAAGTATTATAGAAATTCAACATACACCATATGGCCAAATGTATGTGGACACCCGACCAACACACCCACGTGTGCTTGTTGAACCTTACACTCCAGAGTGGGATCCCACTTTGCGGTTATAAAAGCCTCCACTCTTCAGGGAAGGCTATCCACTATTTTTCCATGGAACACAGCTGTGGGGATTTGTCTGCATTCAACTACAAGAGCATTGGTGAGGTTGGACACTGATTTTGGGCAAGAAGGCCTGGTGTGTCCACATTCCAATTCATCCCAATGGTGTTCAGTCAGGTTGAAGTCAGAGCTCTGTGCAGGCCACTCGAGTTCTTCCACACGACCATGGCTAAACAGGTCTTCATGAAGCTTGCTTTGTAGACAGGGGCAGTGTAATGCTAGAACAAGTTTTCCTGCCCTTAAATTCAAATAAAGCGAAATCTTAATGCTACATACATTCTAGACATTTGTGTGCTTCAAAAGAAACTTACAGGGGACCTATTATGCCCCTTTTTTACAAGATGTAATATAAGTCTCAGGTGTCCCTAGAATGTGTCTGTGAAGTTTCAGCTCAAAATACCCCACGGATCATTTATTATACCCTGCTGTAAATGCCCCTTTTTGGGTGGAAGCAAAAACACACTGTTTTCGTGTGTGTCTCTTTAAATGTAAATGAGCTGCTGCTCCCTGCCCCCTTTCCAGAAGAGGGCTGTGCCTTCACAGCTCACTTCAGATACTATGGCAACAACAAATCAGGAGAACCAGTATGACTGAGACTGTAAACACCGGTGTTCAGCCCTATATGTATGAATTATACAGACAGTAAGCGTTTTCGTGTTAAAAATAAAAATGAGGACATCGCTCTGGTCTCTGTGAATACAATCAAAGACAATGGTAACTTTAGCCGCATTAGCCGTGGAATTTGCTAACAAGCACATTCGGAAAGGCGATTTGCATACATTCACAAAAAGCGCAATACTTACGTCTTCTGGATATGAAGCTGGATCACGAACAGTTGGCATTGATCCATGCTTGAGAATAAACTTTTCAGTAAATCCTGCTTTGTACTGACCCTCGTTCACAAAGCAGTCTGGTGTAAAATGATTCGCACAAACATATGAATTTAATTATTCTTTGGGGCACATTTCCTTCAAAAATAAAACTACTCCACTGTGTCTTCAGTGGCTCTGATGTCAGAAGAACATGAAGACTCTTATGTTCATTCTTACAGCCAACAACAGAACACTTACAGAGCTTACGAAGCTGAGACATTCTTTATATCACTATAGCTGCTCCAGCGGAGGACATGGCGGACTGTGTGCAGCTCACTCAGGGGAGGAGCTATGCTAATAAGGCAGAGTCTGTCACCGGTCGTGGGCGGGGCCTGTTCCAATGTGATGTCGCGTTGGAGAGAAAACGTGAACCACTCATTTTGAGACACTGTTTATGATTTATGGGGAATATAAAAAAAAGGAGTGGGTGGATTTTTACCGTTATAGGGTGGTTGTGTACACACACTGCCCACACACGTTTATGTTCAAACACCATGTAAAAGTGAATTTTGCATAATAGGTCCCCTATTATAAACCACATACAAAAGAAACTTAACTTACCAGCTGGTAAAGACCAGCTTGACCCGCCTTTGTTTTGGTAGCTGCTCGGGCCAAGCTGTATTTTTCAGCAACGGTATGTAATATAAATCCCCGCCACAGCTGCCACCTAAACAACAGTAAAGTGATTATGGACATTCTGTAGCATTTTACTCTCTAGCATGCATTAAAAAGAAAATTAGTACAAATCAGTTAAACTGACAATGGGACATTTCAGGACAAATCTGATAAAGTAAATAATGGTGATATTTAGATATCACGTTATCGCCTCTCAGTGACAACACAGCAGTAAATGCATTTCTAGTCTCTAACCTGCGTGCTTCGTTTCAGCGTTGCGTAGGTTGTTATTACAAACACGTTGTAGTGTACCTTTACAACATTCAGGCAGGGTAAGAAACAAACAAACAAACAAACAAAAAAAAATCATGCACATTCCAAAGTAAAGATTGAATACCCCTATATTTAAGTTTTAAAGAATATAACGCATGCACGGACTAATACACGGTCGGTAAAACACTAATCGTTACGAATTAGCCTGGTAAACTAACACTACAAATACGTTGGTAAACGTAACAACTAACACAAATTTACACCCAAGTATTGTATGTTCCTATCTTTAAACTGTACTCAATTATATCCGTTTGTTGCTCAGCAGCGGAATCTCAGCGGATATCACAATTTGGCAGGAAGCAGCTGTAGTGGCTGCGGTCCATTCTGAAGTGACCATGTTTCTGCCCATGTTTCTCCCTCAGAAGGTTCCGACCAACTCGGAGCTCTGAACAGTTTCCTCTGACATTTAAACAAGAACAAGTATAGCAAATAATAACAACGAACAAAGGGACCAAGTAGTGTTTATGTAGTCTAATTTTATAGGGTATAGTAGCAATAAAACAGATTTTAAAAAAACAATTTAATGTTTTAATATTACTAAATATTACGTTTCTTACTTGGACCTTGGAATTTCAACCATTCAACATAAAAACAGCGTAAAAGTCTAAATCAAATGCGTTTGGAATAATCCTTTGAAGTAAATACTTTTCATCATCACAGATTAAATCCGCTGCGTAAAGTTTATCATCACCACACGATCATGGACTCCGTTCTTCCCGCACACTTCCCGGAACGGACACAGTAGAGGAACATGCCGAGGATCACTATTTCGCAAGGCCACTGTTTGAGAAAGAATGGAGACGGCTTTGGACGAGTGTTAGTGAGGGGTGCATCTGCCCTTTTGTTTTCCTTTGATATTTCTACTTGTTTGCTTTGGGGACAGCCTGTACACTATAATGGACGCGGAGATATCCGGTGGAGTTGGCGGCGGAACAAATCAGAGCCATGTGGGCAGCGGTACTGGCCGGAACCCGAACGGGCCGAGCGTGTCTGTAGCAGCGAGCGCAGCCGGGGCCATGCCTGCATCCTTCCATCCACGGGAACAGCAGGACGGGGAGGCAGTGGGCCTGTCACTGCCGGGGATTTTACATTTTATCCAGTATGAATGGGGTCGTTTTCAGGCAGAAAAATGTCGATGGGAAGCCGAGAGGGATGAACTTAGGGTAACTTCAGTTTTCATGTTATCTTCTATTGGTGTATGCTAATTCACGGGGTTTCTAGTGGGGCAGTCTGACAGTGGGTTTATGTTTACATGCGTTAAGTTTGGTCAATCCGAATTGTTCCGATTACAAAATTGAATGAACTATTTATATAAAGGTATATTATCCCGAATGGATGCCTTTTTGACCTAGTGGTGAAAACATTGTCCCGTCTCGGGCAGCTATACTATATCATATATTATATTATTCCTCAGATAAACCATGGAAATTAACCGTTACTGCTATTCACACAATTATTTGATATTTAATCTAATGTAGGTACATGACGTTTTTACACTGTCTTGTATATTAAGTGCCACTTATTACTATTTTCATTTATTAATCTTAAGTAGTCACTTTATCCTGTCAGTGTTCAGTGGATCCAGAGCCTATACTGGGAATACTGGCAGTGATGTGGGAATAAACCCTGGATGGGATACCAGCCTATGAAAGATTTATTGCAATATGATAAATTAAATTCAGACTTAATTATATGCACTTTTACAAATGCTTTTAAGCAAATCACTTTAAACCACTGCTGTCCTTTTATGACTGTATAATTTAAACAGTTGCCTTATAGTTTAAGGATTGTTATAGTTCGAAAAGTCAGTGTTCAGAATATCATGGTTATCACGATATCACAATGTTTATGTTTGCGTGTTAAGTAATGTTGCTGGAGGATGTTTAAGTACAGTATTTGACCTTTATTATATATGCTTGTTGTCATGCATGTGGCTTAGCACTAGTAGGTCACATGACCATAAAAAGACTTGCTTCTCTGATACATTATTTTTTGAATGTTGTCATAATCATAAATCATGATTTTAAATAATATCAGTTCCAAAAATCCTTTCCAGATTCATCATCAACATATTCTTACATTGTATGAAGACAGTGGACTTAAGTAAAACTGACTACATATTACGATGTTCATCTAAATAACATTCTGTAATTCATTTATTAATGGAATGACAAAAATAACAGGGTGTATAAAGTATAATAAGCAACGTTTTCTTAAATTCACTATGAGAAGATTAAGCAATGATCACAGCAGAAAACTAAAAAGAAAGCAATATTTTATAATGCATTTATTGCAGTAGCAGCAAAACAGGATTTTAAAAGAAATAAACATCAACATCAATCTCTAAAATTATATGAACACATTGCACTAAGTAAAAATCTATGCATTCTAAGTAATGAAGCCTAATTAATGTGGGGCAGTTGTAGCTCAGTGGTTAAGACCTTCTGACTACTGATCAAATCCCAGCACTGCCAGGCTGCCATTGCTGGGTCCTTTAGCAAGGCCCTTAACCCTCAACTGCTCAGCTCTATGAATGAGATAAATGGAAGTTACTCTGGATAAGGGCATCTGCCAAAGTGCCATAAATGTAAATGTAATGTACTATGTTTCCCAGTCAGTTTTGTTCCCCTGCGTAAGATGTTTCATAAAATCACCATATAATGTACTTAAAATCCACCAATGCACCATTTAACCAGTGTGTTTAAATGCTTCCATTATAACCCTTCAAATTTCCTCTCCTATTGCAGGCGCATATATATATATATATATATATATATATATATATATATATATATATATATATATATATATATATATATATATATATATATATATTTTTATATTTTAATGTAATGTTTTACATTTAATTTTTAAAAATAACTCTTTCAGCATTTTGTGTGAAGGAGAAGGGGGGAAACAGAAAACACAACAAAATAGCGAATATTTATTACACCTGCCATGTTCTAAATCACATTTCCTAATCATATTCTGATTACATATCCAGTTCCTTGCTGCAGTAGGTGTATAGAAGTAATAATAGTATAATAATACTATAATAATATAATAGTAATAATAATTACAATAACAAATACACAGTTGACTTTCATATCATGTCATCTTTTCCTTGGTTTGAGTGTCCTTCTTCTTTGCTGACCATCAGTTATTTACACTTGGTTGAAGAAGCCTCAAGGTTTCATCTGGAGACTGCTCCAAGGAGAAATCCCCACAAAGGGTTGGTGGGTGGGAGCCCTCCTCATCCCCTCCCCACCCTCTGTGTCTCCCTGATGTGCAGCTGATGTCAATGGCCCTAGCACCCCAAACCCCTAAGCAAGTCATCCCTAGAATTAGTGGATGGGTGAGATGAGGACTAACCATCGATTTTATCCTATGCTTTTGTCCCTGAAATTGACTAAGTGGATATTCATGAACATCCCGTTGCACACACCTCACCTTCAACAATCATGCATTTCTTGATCATTCCTTACATTGAATCAGGCTTTGTTGGATTGAAGTCTGGTTACAACCCGAGTCCACCAATGCCCTATCTTGTGGCCTTGGTCCTGAAAGTGATGGGCCTCCCCACAATGATAGCACACCTGATGAGCTGGGCTTCCTCTGACAGTAGGGGTAGCAACTGGACCGGAGTCTCTGGTCTCCGCCGTGGCTGCTGCTGGAGTATCTGTCTGCTTGACCAAGCTGGGAAGCAACTGTCAGTCCTTGGTCTGCACCTGGAAGAGACCCTTGAAGTGCTCCTGCTGCTCCTCATGCAGCTCAAGGATGGCTTTATGTTGGATGATGGCGAGGGTCTTGATAATGTCACCAAGAGGCAAGGAGTCCATAACGGCGTCTTTCTAACTTCCCTGGGTTTGGCACCAGTGTAGTACTCTCTTTGGTTCAGAGGGAATTGTGGACATGGAGGCTTCGGATACCTCAACTGGGCTCTTTATTCTTTTCACTGTTTTTCCCTCCTTTCCCCAGCACACTTTCCAGTGCTATTGTATCTCTTCAGTTACACACACACAGTTCAGCTAAGCTCTTGCTGCTCGAATTTCGTGCCACTCTGCTCACCTATGCACTCTCTGGTCTCCTCCTTTATCATCTCATAGCTGCTCACTGAAACACAAAACAATGCACATGCCTTCCATACAATGCATTCTCCCAACTCCACCCTCCATTCACAAACCAGTTTATTTTTCATCAGCAAAAAAGGAGATCACTGAATGAGTAACTGCTTTAGTAAACACAGCGTGAAAGCGAATGCGAAGATAGAGGGAGTGGAAACGGAGAAGGTAGATTCTTAAATTACTCCACACAGTAAAACTTTGAAGAAGCAATAGGAAACACTGTCTTCTCCTGCCCAGATGTACAATCTTACGTGGAGTTGCACAGTTTGTAGCAAGTATGAGATGAATATGACTTGAGCCTTTGAAGCTTGTTCTGTGTGCTCTGAATAAACACTCATGCAACCTTTAGAAGACTTGCCTTTGTGTGTAAGGTTTTTCAGATTGATCAGTTGTGATTCCACTCTTATAATAATAATAATAATTATTATTAATATTATTATTGTTGTTATTATTATTGTTATTGTTATTATTATTGTTATTATTAAAATTCTGTGATGGTAATCAAGAAAATGTGTTATTTTAATATCACACAATATTGGGTGGACTAGGTATCTGAGACCTAAGAATATGTGATTGTCTTTTCATATTCTTATTCTGTTTCTTTTACATTGTCTTTCCTGATTTCAGGCACAGGTGGCATTTCTGCAGGGAGAGAGGAAAGGGCAGGAGAGCATGAAGCAAGATCTGGTGAGGCGGATCAAAATGCTAGAGTATGCCCTTAAACAGGAAAGGTGAGCTCAGGTTAACATCACTCTTACAGTTGAATAAAAGGCTGACCTTCACCGATGGTGTTCATGGGCAGGTTTGGGCACAGAGCTCCAGAATTGTCCTTCATAAAGATGAACAAATATGAATATATACTATAATATGAATTCACTGAACACTTGCAGAGAGGAAAAGTTTACGCTTAAACAAATAGTTTATTTCTTTATTTTTGGATTTTTATCTTTTTCTGTCAATTTGGTCAATGCCATTTCCCACATATTAGCTAGTGCTTCCCTATTACTGTACATGACACCTACCAACTAACATGTGTCCTCCAGTGTGCAGCTCTTCCACTGCATCTTTTTTTACCTTTTTCTGGACAGCCAAGCACACATGGAGGATAGTTCCTGCCCTTGTGTATATATGAGCTCAAAGGCAAAAAGCCGTGATTAGCTAGTGTTGGCTATTCATTAGGGCTTTTGGGGCTTTTACATGCAGACAACAACAGAGTGTCCAAAGACTGATAGCTAGTAAAAATCCTAGGATGGCAGTTTGTTGCATATATTGTAAATATTATTAAATATTTAATTGCCAGCAGTTCTGCAATACGTTTCTGAGAAAGTACAAGTTTATGTTTACAAGTATTTTCAGCAATTGATTGAGTGTGTAATGTTAATTTACATGATTCTCAAAATGGTGTCCCAGCACTGCTAGGGATATGGGAATATATTTTTTACATTGCAGTGATGATAATCATGATTAGCCTCTATAGAGTTCTTATAGTTATTAATAATCTCATTGTATAGATTTGTGTAATGTGCCTGATATTTGAATACTTAGATTAAATGTAATAAAATATATACTATGTGCTGTGGTTATTTTTGTAATAACGGTAGTATTTGTGGTGGTGATGATGTAACGTTGTGATTAGAATGAGGTTTCATTTCCATATTGATTTTGTATCTTTAGGGCAAAATATCAGAAATTGAAGACCGGCACTGATCAGAGCCCAGAGAAGAAGCCAGAGACTAAGAATGAACCAAGTAAAATCTCTCTCTAAAAACTTTACACGAACTCTAATATATCCAGCTTCTATCAGTGATTTATATATATATATATATATATATATATATATAAAAAACAGATTTTAAAGTGTTGCACTCTACTATTGCTTATTATTTCTTACTTTTATATTGGATTATCGTAACCTGCGGGATTGACATTATCCTTGTGCAGTTCCCAATGGTCAAGGACAATTTGACAAGGAGACAAGCAGTCAAATGGCATGGAAGGAGGGCCGTCAGTTGTTGCGCAAGTCAGTACTCTCTCTCTTTACAATGACAATAAGAGGCAATGCAAGTTTATTTTGAGCAGCTAAGCACGTGAGTGTAATATGCAGGTACCTGGAAGAGGTGGGTTATTCTGACACTATACTGAACATGCGCTCAAAACGAGTCAAGTCTCTGTTGGGTCGCTGTAGCCCGGAGGTAAATGGGCCTCTGCCACATGATCCTTCCCCAGAACCCAAGCCCCATGGTGGAGGAGACTCCCTACTTGTACGCCAGATAGAGGAGCAGATCAAAAGGTGAGAGAAAGAGACATATTATAACATCTGCATAGTGAAAAATGTACATGGTGGTCTCCAAAGGCAATTTCCTAGATCCAAGATAAGCCTAGACTTTTTTTTCTTCTTTGAAGGACTTTTCTACAGAAAGTCTTTCTCTGAGGACTTTTAATCCAAAAATAGCTGTAAGATACCAGCAGATAAAGTTTCATGTACATGGATAGACATAGGATTCAAATTGGAATGAGCCTTTTGCATTATTGGCATGGTTATGTCTATCTTTCAGTGCAGAAATAGCAATTGAGTACTTCTTATCTTTGTTGTGTAAATTGCAGAAATGCTGGGAAAGAAGGTTCTACAGAGCACACTGGCAGGTCAGTACTGGATAAAATTCCTTTCCTGCGTAGCTGTGATGATGAAGATGACAGTGACGAAGATGATGATTTCCAGGGAATAGCCACAGATTGCATTGATGGACCACATAAAAACAAGAAATCCAGAGGCAAGGTTAGAAGTGCTGTGAATACACACCAAGATAATATACGTAATGGCACCATATTCTTACACTTTATAATGTACAAAGTACATTACAAGCACCCAATGAGAACTCATTTTAGCATAATTAGATATTTTGTATTTTTGTTCAGATTTTTGGAGAACCCATGACCACAGGTCTAGATCCTGAGGATGAAGAAGATGAGGATGATTCAGAAGACGCCCTCAGCGAATTTGATTTCCTGGGTTCAGGAGAAGAGGGAGAGGGGGCTGGGGAGGCATGCATTTCAGGAGATGGCCGTGAGCTAGGTATGGAAACTATGATACAAGGCGCTTGTTGTAAATCTTTCAGAAATCAGACTCAGGATCCAGGAAACCAGCCAAGTGTACCATAAAGTAATCACAACCCTAACTTTCAATCAGGAATTTAGCTCCCTAACAGTAGTTTTCTGTACCATTAATGTTTGACTTCCTTCAGCATTAGCTGGTAAGGCACCTAACAAACAAATCAAACATCCCATCCACAAATAGCCACTCTAATGGTTGTAAATCATCTAAATGTACTTTCTACTCCAAGTATTATTCAATTCAATTACATTTTATTTCTATAGTGCTTTTAATAATAGACATTGTCACAAAGCAGCTTTACAGAAATCTGGATATGGATTTAGATTTAGATCCCAATGAGGAAGCCAGAGGTGATGGTGCCAAGGAAAATCTTCCTGAGACTACATGAGGAAGAAACCTTGAGAGGAACCAGATTCAAAAGGGAACCCATCCTCTTCTAGATGATAGCAGATAGTGCTATTATGAGTCATTACTCTTCCACAACTGTACACTATAGAGTCAAGCAGTGCTAAGTCTGTTGAAAGGATCTTCAGTACAAGTATCAGGGTCATTTTTTAATTTAATTATATAGTATCCAAGTGAAGTTCAACGCTGTATAATGAATGAATAATGAATTGAGTATGAACTGTTTTTAGCAAGGGTAATCATTAGGCTATTAGACCATCCACAGCCATCTCACAGCAAACTTTAGCTTAGCCATGTGAGCCTCTCCTCAGTAACAGCAAGTAATTCTCAGGTGAAGGAGGCTCCAAAGAGAAGTAGCGCATCAGAATGGGCCAGGCAAATCTGTAGGGCAGAAAATGTCAGGGTCACCAGCATCTCATCAGGCAGCAGGAGTAACAGCGTGTGAGAGAGAGAGAGAGAAAGAGAGAGAGAGAGAGAGTTTACCAAAACGCTATGCCCATGAACTCTGCAGATCTGTGCCTTTATCTAAGAAAAATCTGTGTAAGAAAAATATCTGCCCCCTGCTGTAGTCTTCATTATACTAGGTACCAACAAAGAGCCAGCACTTTTTGATCGAAGTAGGCATGGCGGATCATAAAAGATAAAAAAATTACCAAAAGGTACTGTGGCGTGAGACTGTTTAATTGCTTTATATTTCATTGGTAGTATTTTATAATCAGAATTTTACTGGGAACCAATTCAGTGTGGATAAGAAAGGCGTTATATGGTCAAATCTTCTGGTTCTCATATGGACTCTGGCTGCTACATTCTTGTTTGTTCACCTACTGGAACATCCATACCGCAATGCATTGCAATACTTCAACCTAGATGTAACAAAAGCATGGGCTAGTTTTTCTGCTAGTTTTTCTTATCTTAGGAATATTTCTTATGAAAAAAGATTTAAAAAATGCTTTCTTGGTAATATTATCTACATGACCTTCAAATGAGAGACTGGAGTCAATCATCACACCAAGGTATTTTACTGCTGCACATGATGTAATTAAAAGGCCTTCTAGAGTTACTATATAAAGAAAGCTTGGTTCCTAGCAGAAGTATTTCTGTCCTGTCAGAATTAAACAGGAGGAAGTTACTCAGCATCTAGTGTCTAATGTCCTTTACACATTCCTCTACTTCATTGACTCTACTGTCATCTGTCTGTCATATGGTTTTGCTGAAACATACAACTGTGTTTCATTTTGTATAGCCTGATTATGAATAACGGGAATCATGGTGGTGCATGTGTGATCTTTATACCAGGGTGCTAGTTTTTTTTTGGGATTTGAACAGTATTCAACTTATCTGATGACATTTATGTATGAGTGGTAAGTGGGCAAATTTTCAGCTGATACCTTGATTTTTGTTAGCTTTTTAAGAGTCACCTACTTGTGGAGAATCGATGGAAGTTCTCTGGAGCACAGGAGTGTTGGGGTTCTGGCATGTTTGGTTTATCTGATAGAAATATAAATCTTAGCAGAGTTGATCTAATCTGATGACAGTTGCACGTGGCTGTCTTGCAGTCATGAGATTGCAACATTGTGGTCAGTAGCACAAAATCTTAAACTGTTCTGAGCTGCTTATTTTATACCTTCACGAACAGTATGATGCAAAGGCATATTCTTCTGGCAGCACAACATACCAAAGTGTTCTTTGTTATTTCTGTTTTGTTTTTCTTTTTTTGTAATTTTCCTTTTGTTTACACTGCAGGATGCACTCTGGGCTTCTCATCTGATGTCTTCATACTGGATACAGTTGGAGGAGGGGATATAAATCTTGGCGAGTTGGCTGACCTTACTGTTGCTAATGACTTCACCATTGATGTGAGTGTATATTTGTTTGTTTGTTTGTTTGTTGAAGTTGCACTTGCCCATTTTTAAACGCATTATATATAACACATTGACTGTATTCAAATGTTTCAGTATCCATTGTCTAAAGTTTATTGTTTTGAAGTAAAATTTTATTATTTTAGAATTTTGTATTTACATGAGCCTTGTGTATTTGCGTGAAATGAAAAACATGTTATTATTATTTTACGTATTAAGAAAATTGAGTGATAGTAAGGATTGGGGGGGAAAAAACATGGCATTGTTTGTCCAGTCTTCAACTGTGCAATTCTGCCCACTGTTAGGGATGCTGTGCATTCTGAGATGCTCATCTTTGAATCATGAAGCTAGTATCATGTATCATTACACCTCTAATATATATATGTGTGTGTGTGTATACGCTCACCAGTCACTTTATGAGGAACACCTGTACACCTGCTCATTTATGCAGTTATCCAGTCAGCCAATCATGTGGCAGCAGCACAATGCATATACAAATCATGCAGATACAGGTCAAGAGCTTCAGTTAATGTTACATCAAACATCAGAACTGGGACAAAGCGTGATCTCTCTGACTTTAACTGGTACCAGATGGGCTGGTTTGAGTATTTCAGAAACTGGGATACTCCTGTCACACGCAACAGTCTCTAGAGTTTATACAGTGGTGTTACACAAAGGTTATTAAGGTTTTTTTTTTCCTTTTTTTTTTCACCTAAAACTGTTCTGTTTGATTTTTCACCTGAAATTTGTTGGTTGCTAAATCACAGAAAAGATCTTACATGATTTATCTTGTTTTCATTTCTTACATCACAAAAACATGTATTTTAACAGGGTTGTGTAGACTTTTTATATCCACTGTATATCGTTCTTAGCAACAGGACAGTCAGGAGGAGTTTAAGAAGACATGGAATCCACGCTTTACACTCCGGAGCCACTTTGATGCTATCCGAGCCCTGACCTTTCACCCTTCTCAGCCTGTGCTGTTGACAGCTTCTGAGGATGGAACACTAAAGCTCTGGAACCTGAACAAGACAATGCATTCAAAAAAGTGAGCTCTCGCTCCTAACTTCTACTGTCTTTCAAAAAAATGAATATATATAATGGTGTGTGGCAGAGGGTGTATGGTCGAGCATCGGCTGTGGACGGAGCGAGGAGGCGAGTTGAACCGACAGGAAGAGCATTCTCACCTGTGTGTTATTAACGGAAACCTACTTGCACAACACACACAAGCACAGAGCATGAGCCTCAATTTGAATTCGAACATGGCTTAAAGTGTTAAGACGGCATTTTGTTTATTTTTCTGTTGCGCTTACGAAAAGCGTGTTGAAAAGTGCTGGCGAACGAAGTGATCCGACAGCCTTCTCCTGAGCGAGGGCTTCAAAGCACAGCTGTTGCTTATTTCACGGGTAGAGGAGGGTTTGGTGTTGGGTTTGGGGGAGGCTGACGAGGGACTTAATGATTTTGTCGAGTGGGGAGGCTTCCATGGTGGCATCTGAGTCCTCCTCTCGGGTTTCAGCATCACTGTAGAACCTGATGTGTGTGCATAGAGGAAGACTCGGGATGCAGGTGGGTAACCCTAGAGTTTTATTTGTTTGCCAGCACTTTTCAGCACAAAGCCCACAGCCGACGCTCACCCACGTCCCCTATGCCACATGGTGCTATTGTGAATTTTAGTGTATAGTTTTTTTTTCTCCAGATAAATGCAACACAGAGCTTATACAGTACAAGCGGGGACTCCAGCAGGACTAGCTACAGTTTAAATATGCATACACTTTTTACTGAATGTTTTCACAATTCCACACAGAGGCCTGCTATCATAGCATTGCATAAATGGCTTGAAATTCAGTAAACAAAGGAATCCAACAGTAAAGTCTTTATTTAATCTGTGTGATTATTCCACCGAAGAAAGAGTAGATTCAGTCAGTTTTGTGCACAAAGAAGCAAAATGAATTTCAGATATGGCACACTTTAGTGCCAGGCAGAGTGTCAAATGGAAAATTATACAATATGCCAAAAAAAAAAAAAAAAAAAATTCTAAGAAAAGCCTTGTGAGGATGTTGATATTTACTGATCTTTTATCTATTCTTATTATTGTCAGGAGTGCAGCACTGGACGTTGAACCTATTTACACTTTCCGAGGTCACAGGTGAGTGTTAGATTCAGTTGTAGGTCAAGGTTTTATTAGTGTCACAGTAAGACAGATTGAAATACATTAAATATGAGGTCCTCAGATTTATAGTAAAAGGTGTGTGTGTGTGTGTGTGTGTGTGTGTAGTGGAGCAGTCCTCTCTCTAGCCTTGGGTGAGGAAGGGAAGTACTGCTACAGTGGAGGTCTGGATGGAAGCATACGTTGTTGGAAATGTCCAGACCTTAATGTGGATCCTTATGACAACTATGGCAAGTCTACAGCATGGTTACTAACATGTAGATCACATTCACATACATTCACATTTTAAGCAGTGTAGGGTTTGCTCAAAGGTAATAGCTCAGTCAGGCTGACATTTAAGCTCTCAACATCCCAACCAATAACTGCTGAGACATTGCTTTTTAAAATTATTATTAATTATTTTTTTAAATTATTGTTTAATTATTATTTCACTTACAGGGACTCATTACAGGAATCATTTCCAGACATTATACAGTAGGGGTGGGAGAAAAACTCGATGCATCGCGATTCGTTCTCTAACGATTCTCAATCGATTATCAAAAATTTAGAATCGATTTTGCGTTCAATTCAAATGACGACTGTGCGCTGTAACGGTCACTTATAAGGATTATGGTACTTATGGGGGAGAGATACAACTGCGCATGCAAGAGTGCAGGTGAGAGAGCGCAGAGAGAGGAGAGAGAGAGGAGAGAGCTGCTCTCCACTTATATTTCTTTTTGTTCCCTTTTATTTTGTGACTGAGTTGGTTGTTAAACGCTTCCCTACTCGTCTTCAACATCCAACATTCAACATTCCTATAACATCCAACTTCCGTTACAGCGCGCGCCAGAAACAGAAAAAAATAAACACTGACAGACGCACGTACGTATGCTGGCGAGTTCTTCATCATCATAGCGCTTCCTCCTCCACATACATGAAGACAAGCGGGGAAGCGTTTAACAACCAACTCAGTCACAAAATAAAAGGGAACAAAAAGAAATATAAGTGGAGAGCAGCTCTCTCCTCACACTCCCCATCTCTCTGCTGTCTCTCACATGTGCAGATGTGCAGCTGACTGTATGTGTACATGACATTCCAAATGTTTCAGTAATTGCTAAATAAATGCTTGATTTTTATATTTTGAAATTTGTCAATTCAAAATCCTTATTTGACCTATTAGTATATAGATTAATCATGTAAAGGATGCCATTAATTAGTGTTTGTCCAACCAAAGCAATTCAATCGACTGGATAAGATTTTGAACGTTTTTGTGTCTTGTTTTTTTTCCTTACATTTAATACAGACCAAGGTGTTGAGAGTGCTGTGTTATTAGGACATGAGGATTCAGTGTGGGATCTGACGTATTCATCCAACCTAAAGCGCCTGGCCTCCTGCTCAGCAGATGGCACTGTGCGTATCTGGGATACTCAGAGCTCCACACCCTGTATAGCTGTTTTCAACAAAGAGAAAGGTGGGTGTGTTATCCCTGCTCCCTAGCTATCTAACATTATGTGATTGAATATAAGATGATAATGAATGTGAAATTGTTAAAATGATTTGTATATCTTACTGTTTCATGCCGAGCCACTCCTATTCCAGGTAGTCTGCAAGTTATTCTCGTGTTTATTCCATGAGTAAACTTTTTTCTTTTAATATGAAAAACAATATATATTTCTATCATTAACATGAATAAATAATAAATATATTATCAACGTCCCACAAACAGCAGCTCGCTTCAAATCTTTATCTAGAAACATACATGCATGTATACATAAATTAATTCTCGTGCTAGGAACAAATACCGTACATGTGGTACGCGAATTCTAGTTTCAGGGTAAACATTGTACAATTTTGTTCTCAAGCTCTCAGAAAAACAAGACTTTCTCTTCCACAGAACACGGAACTCCTACATCCATTGCCTTTGGGAATGTAGACCTGTCCCAGGCTGTTGTGTCCTTTGATGCTGGAGAGACAGTCCTCTACGACCTCAACACAGAGCAAAGCATCATGGTCCTAGAGCCCCAGACAAAGGATGGTGAGCAACATAAATTAAATATATTGGCTAACTCTGTCTACTCCGTAGACCCTAGGAGAGGGACAGATTTTTAATAAAATGAACAAAAATTTGGGAGCAGAGATGTCTCAAAAGATGGCTGACGCCTTCATATAATAACTTTTTGATTTCACTTCAATCCATTTCAAATTTATTTGTACAGTACTCTCGTACTGAACACACTTAGTGGTCCCTTAAATGGATTCTTCCTCATGTCGTCTCCAGGAGTTTTTTTAGCCAGTGTCACTTCTTGCTTGCTCATTAGGGACTTACAGTAAATCTACACCTGGATTTTTGTGAAGCTAATTTTTGACAATGTCTCTTGTTAAAAACACTATACAAATAGAACTCAACTGAATATTACACCTGCAAAATAATAGTGCCCCAGGATGTTTTCCCAGTGGTTTTCTTTTTCCAGTGAACATGAGTAAAATCAGTTGCAATTGGAATCAAACAATTTTATCAGCTAATCTTATATAATGAAATGTATATAAGTTTCAGTTTGATGGTGCATCTCCACTGCAGTTACGCTTTGTAACTAGTACCGATTCTTAGTGAAATATGCAGTTGGTTGGTGCAGTGTGTTCTGTTGTGTTCTATTGAAGATAATCACAATATATTTTTAAAATATCATCTTATCCCACGTCCCGAATAGCCAGCTATTACATGTTTCAGGATTACAGAGCTGCACGTTATCCATACATAATCTATATGTTTACACCAACATAATCTGTGTGTCTATTCTACTCTTCAGGCAATCAGCTGATTAACTGTGTGGTCAGCCATCCATCCCAACCAATCTCAATCACTGCCCACGAGAACCGTACCATCCGCTTCATGGACAACAAGACAGGTGTGTTTTATATTTGTGGGTATGTAAAAGAGTATCTTAGTTGGTATTGCATTTTTGTGGGGCAGTTACCATTAATAACACACACTATTAATTTTCCTGTTGTATTTGGGTATTTAATTAACTGTGTAAGTGTAGAATTAGCTGCACACCTGTTTATCCAAAACAGCAAGATGGGAAGATTGGTTTTTAAATAATTATTATTAAATATCTACACAACATCAAAGAACCACAAGAGGAATCAAATCTATTAAATTGCATAGAAATTCTTTCTTTTCTTCCTCCTTCCAATTCTTCCCTTCTATCTTCTGTAATTTCTTCCTTCATTCCTTTGTACCTACTTACCTTTTTACCTACAGGGAAAGTGATTCACTCGATGGTGGCTCATCTAGATGCAGTCACCTGCCTTACCACTGACCCTAAAGGCAGTTACCTCATCTCTGGCAGTGAGTATAAAAAAAAAACTTACTTCCTTCTCTTAGTCCGGTTCAAATATCGGTTGTTCGTTACAAGATCTTTAAAACATATAGTATAATACATTATAATGTTTAATGACCCCATGCTGATTACACATTATACTGCTAGCATCACTGGCGACTTAAAGTAGTAACTTAAATGAAAACATAAAGTGCAAAATATAAACATATATTTTTTTAAAAACCTACATATAATCACACAAAAGGCCTGAACCTCTATGAACCTCTTCTAAATGAGCCCTGACATATTTTCTTCAATTAATGTCATGTCATGTAATCAGAGAGTGTGGCATAATTCCAAAGTACATTATGCAATGTGCCATAAACTGCATGGCTATAGGGTACAGTCAAATAGACATGTATATAGTAAGTCATTGTCATTGTTCCTCTAACGGGCAACAGAAAGTGAGGCCAATAAACAAACCTTTTTAGTACTTCTCTCACAGGGTGGATCAGTGTCATTGCACCTGAAGTCACAATGATGTCTGTATATTCAAGACATTAAATTGGGAAGGAAATGTTAAAATCTGGAACCATGGTGAGGAGATCAATTAAAATGTCATCTGTGATATTACGTTGCAATTCTTGACTCAAACAGCGTTGGCATCCCACACAAACAGGAAGTGAGGCATATTTCCACTGTACATTGTGTGATGTGCCAAAAATTCACATGTACTCTTCAATGATGAGGTATAATCACATGTACATGCAAATAGTGATTCATTTTCCTAGCACCACCAACTGGAAAGAGGAAGTGGGTCTTATACCATTAACTTTTAAATACTCCTCCTAGAGGGTTCATCAGATTCATACCTAATGATAAGAACATATCCACATCCATATGCAACAAGAAGTGAAGCATAATTCCACTGTAAATTGTGTGATGTGGCCCAAAATTCATATATATACTGTATGTTCAACAATGAGGCATAAGTAAAGGAACAAGCCAATAATATTTCAGTGTCATAGTGCCTCCCACTGGCAACAGTCTTTTAATCCTCATAGATGGCTCATCACATCCATGCCAAATTTGGTCAGAATGATAATACTTAATGTTAAAAGGAATTTTTGTTAGCTTAAATGGTGTTGGCATGGCAATGTGTCATGTCACAAATATAGAAAGTGTGGCATAATTCCACTGTACATTGTGTGATGTGGTTGAAAGTTCACGTGTATGTACATATACACATGAATTAGTGATTCATTGTCATAATGCCACCACCTGCCTAGATGAAGGGGGGCTTATAAACCAGTCTTTTCAATATTCCTCGTAGATCAGATTCATATCACGTTTGGTCTCCTCCAAAAAGAATAATAAAATTCACAGGAATGCAGCACACTCACACTTCAATATTGTGAGTGCAAACGGACAATATTAAAAGTGAAAAGTTTTTATTTGATTGATTATATATTAAATAGCAATGCCATGGCAAAACAATTAACAGTGACACAATAGCAAGTCTTTCTTAGATATTTCACAATGCATCATGCAGTGGTACTGATATGCAAGATGCATATTAATGTACTGTTCCTCGTACCTTTAGCATGCCAACATAGTTGTAGCATCTCCTATTGTAAACATTGACATTCAGTTTATTGCTTTTAGATGACATTTACCATGGGTTGTCTTCACTGATACCACATTATGATGTCATGCAAATGACAGTGCCGCATCCTTGGTGTTTGGACCCACCAGTCACTGCTGGAAGCTATATTTTTAGCTGTTTAATAGCTAAAAGGATCAAGTTTCTCTTACCTTCTGTATCATCTAAATTTCTCTGTAACTAAAATACACTGTCATCTCTAACAAAAATACTCACCCTGTCTTTACCTCAGGTCATGATTGCTCAGTTCGCTTGTGGATGCTGGATAATCACACATGTGTACAGGAGATCACAGCCCATAGGAAGAAGCATGATGAGGCCATCCACGATGTGGCTTTCCACCCTTCACAGCCCCTCATTGCCAGTGCTGGAGCTGATTCCCTCGCCAAGATCTTCATTTGACCATGTCATCACAACTAATTCTCAACCATCATTGGTTAGTGTAAATAGGGTTTTCCCAAACCTAAAAATTTAACACTGAGGTTGGTAAACAAGCCCAGGCAAGCGTGGAAAGCAGTACACTAATCACACGCTATAAATGTTCTTCCTGTCACTGTAGCAGTAATGCACCAATATGAAAATCGCAGGCCGATACAGGTAGCTCGATAATGTTACACCATATGCGCACACACACACACACACACACACACACACACACACACACACACACACGCACACACACACCCACACCCATAAAGGTTAAACATTTACTTATTGTATGTATTATATCCTCACATGACTGCGCATGAAAGATATTACTGCGAAGGGAAAATTTATCCTGAGTTTAGAACTGATTAAAGAATAACTGATTAAAGAGTAACAGAATAACTGAGAAGTAATCAGAATAACTGATTAAAGTATTCTTAAATTCAGTATTCTTAAAAAAAAATTATTTGACTTTTAATGAGCTTATAATTTTATACTGCCACAGACAAAGCGTTCCACAGTTCACCTCAAATAAACCATAAAAGGTGAAAATTGTGAAAACCAGCCAATTCTAAACAATCAGCAGTTGAAATACAGAATGTAAGTGTGGGGGAAAACAAACCTGTAGAGGGAAACAACTCGTTTCTAATCTACACTCTGCTTTGGTGCATATTTTATGTGTATACCGCCACCTAGTGTATGGATATGTGCCACACATTAGTCACTTTTTGCCTGAATGACCCGTGTTGTGACGGCATACCACTATCTGCTTTATTGGATATCTTTGACACACTACTAATTTATATGCCATGACTGACACCTGTTAAAATCTTAAAATATATAAAAACGATCTATTAAACACTAAGACTTTCATGATTTAGGCAAGGTTCAGATCTAGTTTGCATTGTTTATATGACTGAGTGGGATACTGTATAACCTCTGTTGGTTGTTGCAACACTATTGTGTCTCTGTGTTTTCCCTTCCTCACCTTCACTCCTGGGCCAGAAGTGTGGTATTCAAAACCATCTTAAATCCACATTTACATTACCTGCACACAAAGAAAACAGAATGGGCTGAGTAACAGACACTGGACTCCATATCCATAATGCCATTGCTTCCATCATATTTGTGTGTGCACATGTGTGTTTATTTGAATTCACCACCATACTTTCATATCCATTGCGATAAAATTTTCAGTAATAATTTGCTTGCTAAAGACTTACTGTTATATCTGTAATCATTGAAAGTTGGCTGGGCAGCTATAAGAAATCATTTCCATATGCACAATGATAAATTATGGTGTGTGGTTATGTGCTGTTCACAGCCCACTGTCTCACAAATTTTGGTGCTAAATTCTTCAGTATCAGGGAAGTGTTGGAAGTATTATTTTCCCCTTGCTTACATCTGGTTTAGACCTGCTATTGCTTACTTGCTTCAGAAAAACAGTCTATAGAACTTCAAAATTTTGCTGGTGTGCTTTGCTCTTTTTATGCACCGTGAGTGAGTGAGTGAGTGAGTGAGTGAGTGAATGAATGAATGAATGTTGGAATATAAGAAGGAATGAAAGAAAGTAAAGAAGGTGAACACTTTGCAAGTAGGATTTCCCCCTGCTAAGCCCTATTGTTTTAAAACTACAATTATTTGAGAATACTGCTTTTTTTATTGTGCTTAAAATATTATGCAGACTATTAAACACTATAAATAGACACAGAGTCATTTATCAGCCAATGTGCTGGATAAGAACTTTGGTTTTCTGTAGCAGCATTTTGTGTGCCATATAATTTGGGGGAACACTTTGTGAGACATCTGGATAACTTAAGATGCTCATTTGATTCCCATTAGTCCAGAAAAAAAACAGAAAAAAGTTCTCGATGGGCCATGGAAAAGAACAGAGGCTTCTGAAGAAAGCGAAGTACGTGTAGTTACCTCCTCTTCATAGACAATGGCATAATGGAGCAAACCAGATGATGGAGGGGACTGAAAATTCAATATCACCCACTTTAGTAGCTTTAGCCTTTAGAATAGTTGTGGACAGCAGAGGTCAAAGGTCATGTTTTTGATGCCGTCAATTTTGCTTTGTTTACTTATGTCCTTTTAACATGATTTCACTGGTATAACAGAAATTCCTGGAGGCTAGTAGATAAGCTGTGCAAAGATGAAAGACTGAATGCAGTAACTCACTCTCACTTAGACCAACTGTAACAAAAAATTATTGCATTTATTCAGATTTGTGTCCATCCTAGAGTTCAGACATACTCACTTCCAAGGTTTGTACAAGTTTGTCTCCATTGGGATGGTTACAATGACGTATGATGATAATCTCTTTAGTGACTGTAGTGCAAGATTCAGTCCAGTCATTGCTTAATTAAGCACACATTAGATTAATTAGTTTTACAAATTAATTCTTAAGGGGTAACTTATCACAGCACACTAATTAATGGATATCTTTAGGCCACATTACATTCTTAATTGATATTGTTTTATCATCACATTTTATCCTATAGACTATAGACTATTTGACTGCATATAAAGTTTTCATAAACCCCTATTTCTGCAGGTTTGAACCAGTGATTTTGTTATAATTGAGTAGGTTTATTAGGATATATTAATCAGAATATATATTTTAAACGCAGCTGCCATTGCACAAACCTCTGCTTTTGCCAACTTTATAAGTTACTTTTCTTTATATGAATTACCATCCTTAATATAATTGATAAGAGGACAGTAGTGTCATTCGTGAACAAATCGTTTTTACTCGGCTTAAAACCTGCAATGCAATGTAAAGGTGTTGGAAAGCTTAAAAACTGGAGTTATTTAAAGGCAAGTCAGTCCAATGCCAAGATCAAAGGACTTTCTGTCTAATGTATATTGTTTATGGCAATTTATCACTGTGTGATATTTTGTACATCATATTAAGCTGCATCCAAACATTATCCTTTAACACCAAGGGATCAAGGCCTGCATTTTATTTATTTTTTTGTTATACATATTTTCAAACTGCATTATAGCTTCTATCAAATTAAACTATTACATATTTCCTGTCGTTCCAATTTTGTTTTAGTTTGCAGTTCTTTTTTGTTATTTGAAAAGTAAAAAAACAAAAACAAAATAAAGATGGTTTTGTACATAGAGTGCAATACAGCAATATTGTATTGTGTGTTTCTTAAATTTCTCTTGAGCATGTGAACAAGGAATATATAAATATGACTATGCAGTAGAGTATTAATTAGATTAATGCTAATCCATCTGTGTATGAAATATATACAAACCTGGAGATTTTTAGAGCCAGACTCCTGAAAATCCTATTAAAGCTGAACAAAATGTTTACAGCCTTACCCAGTAACGTTGCTTATTTCTTTTCATTCTAAAGCAGTTATCAGTTCTGTCCAGTGCATGCATTATGTTAAACAGCAGTCACATAAATTCATTCAAATGTCACTTGCAGTAAATTCAGTGATCAGTTCAAACTATTTGTTTTAAAGAGAAATGTACAGTGGATATAAAAATCTACACACCCCTGTAATGTGATATAGCAACCAACAAAATGATTTTACCATTTTCACCTTCACAGTGTTCCATGGTACATCTAATGTTTTGGAAATTCTTTTGTACCCCTCTCCTGATCTACACAATTTTAAAACCAAGTAAAGGAACCGTATTTTCATTATTTATATGCAATCTAACAAAGGTTCTTTCTGTTCTTTCTGTTTAAGGCTATCCAGTAAGACAGCAATTGCTAAGGACAGTTTACCTTCAAGTCTCCATTATTGCACAGTTGATAACTTAAACTTAAAACTTTAATGATGCTAATACTCAAGTTCCTTTTAACACACTTAGCACTGCCTGGCACTTTATAGCATATAGTTATAGAAGTGTCATGATTTATAATGTTTAATAAGCCCTAAACAGTATTTTTTAAATAACTTGCACTTTATTTGTGCATTCACATTCCTTTCTGAGCTGATTCCTGTCCCATTACAGCAACAACAATGTGGAGTTCTCTTCTCTCTGTCACATTGACTTAACTGTCCACGTTCTGAATACAGAAGAATGCTAATATGTGGTTACACAGGCACCGGGACTGCCAGATGGGATAGGGAGAGGGACGTACAAACACTAGCAATGAAACTGTTCTAGATAGAGAATAAATTGTTTGTGAGTCCCAAGATAAATACAGAAGGGCAGGCCTTTTACAGGGTGGGGGAGTAAAAAAAAATCAAACAAATGAGTTTAAAGAGAAGGAGGGGCAGATGAGGCTGTAAGGAAAAAGAAAGGCCCCTTTATAACTCCTACTCCAACCAATTGGCTGAGGGCATTGTCTGTCACTTCACTTCCTCCTCAGGCAAGCGTAGACAGTTTGAGGTGGAGACAAGAGAGGGAGTGTCTATAAATTCTCAAGGCTGTACTGTTTAGCTCAACTCGACAAGAAACCGAAACGGTTCAACTTGCAAA
The DNA here is from genome assembly GCA_023630585.1 of Cranoglanis bouderius. Taxonomy (NCBI): domain Eukaryota; kingdom Metazoa; phylum Chordata; class Actinopteri; order Siluriformes; family Cranoglanididae; genus Cranoglanis; species Cranoglanis bouderius. The sequence goes on from CM042546.1 coordinate 18,006,713, forward strand.
GCAAGCTTAACCAGGCGTTCTCTCTTGCCTGCACTATTTCCTGTATTAGGAAGCCATCTTGTTTATACAAGCTTATGCGACGGTTCTTTTTTCCTCTTAATCTTTGTTGTACTTTTTTCCTTTTTTTCCCCCCTATTGGGAGTCTCCTGTTGAAGTTTGGACTTTCTACTTCTCGAAGCAGCTTGAGAAGAGCAGGACAGGAAGAGGTAGGGGGAGCCTTAGGGGGAGAAGGAGGAGGCAGGCTCTCTGTTTAGAAGCTAAGTTTAGTTGTCTATCTCCCTACTTTATGAAATGAAAAGCATTTTGTGAAGAAAGCAGAAGACGCTACAAGACATATTTTTTGTATTTTTTTCCTGTTGTGTTAGGAGAGCTACACAAACAGTTTGAGTGAGTGAACTGTGTTGGTCTGTCTGTGTACTTCTTCCTCACACCCCTTGGTCTTGCTCCACTATTTGACTGGCTTTAACATTTCAGGATGGCCAATAGCAGCCCTGTAATGCCCTCAGCACCCCTATCTCAGATATTCTTCCCTCCAGGTGGTTCTTCTCCCCCTGGGTCAGTGATGACACAGCATGCCACACCAGTTTCATTGCCTGCTGTCTATACATCAGGTTTCCCTGCTGCGGAGACTGGGCTTTCCCAAGGGCCCAGTGGCACCAATATGTCTGTCATGCCTCCCCCACCAGCCGGAGTGTCTTTCATTATCCAGATAGGACTGACACGAGAGTCAGTGCTTCTGCCCCAAACAGCGGATCTTACATATGTCAAACAGATCGCCTGCTCCATCGTGGACCAAAAGGTGAGTTCCAAATATATGGTTCCAAGTATATTTTTATTCACCACCCAAACTTTTACATGCTTTTTAAAGATCACCTAGTTGTCATTTAGGGATGTTCATATTACAGTGAATGGATTTGAGTATATAAAATAATGCTTCAACATAGATGAAAAAATTAAATCTGAATGCAAGCTTTAAATTAATTTTCTGTGTGGCTGTTCTCACAATTGAGGCACTTTTGTAGAATAGCTGTTTTGATTGTTCTATATTTTGATTCTGAACATTCAGACCATTCATCTTCAGCTGTAAGATATGTCCCCTGTAGCAGCAAAGACATATTAAATTAATCAAAATGCTTATTTTCTTTATTGTAACTGAACAAAAAAACTACTGTGTCTAATTAGATTTGTTAGATTTGTTTTTGCTTTGACTGTACTCCAGCGCACTAGTAGAAACAAAGGGCCTTCTGACTCTGTTCATTCAAACAGCTCCCTGTGTTCCACTGATATTTTTCCACTGGGCTGCCAGCACATGTAGCACTCACTTCTCTTTGTATTATTATTTGGATTTAGGATTGTGCCTCTCTTGTTTTAATTATTAACATTTGCTATAATAAAACCTTTAATTTCTTTTTAGTAATACCAGGTATGGTGTAACCTGAACATGTCATGTCTCTTTTCAAACACTATTAAAAGTTATTAGGACAAGTTATATGTCTAAGTTAACTAAGTTAATGGTAGAACATTCTTTGATTATATAGGCTTGAATAAATGAAAACTTAATTTGTTATTTTGGCATCTGTACAGGAAAAAGCTGAATAAATCAGTGGAGAAACATAATGACTTTAAAAGTGGGCTTATTATTGGGGCACAGAGGATAGGAGCTTCAGTCACAAAGCCTTTTCAACAGGCTAATGTTTCAGTTCCACCAGTAAATAGGGCTGGAAATTCAGTCACTGTAATGCTTGTGCATACGTGTGATATGTAAGGAACAGGTGACTGTTAGGGTTGCGGTGCATAGGAGTTCAGTGCTGCAAAAATCATTGACACTGGTCTACAGATATGTGTAAAATAAGTAATATAGTCAGCTGAATCAGCCTACACTATATTCCTAACAAAGTGTGCGTATGAATCTGTGTCATCCATTAAGGGAATGGTGCTGGTGGTTATGCTTTGGGGGGATTTGCTGGCATGGTATGAGTCTATTTATCCTCTTAAAGGGAAGGGTCACTGCAAATCACTACGGTTATTCTGACTGATCACCATTATCCTGAAGGGACTGTATTTTTCCCTAGGATGACTAAGCCCCTATCCATAGGGGATGCGTGGCTCACTAAATAGTTTGATGAGTATGAAAAATGTTAGTCGTGTGCTATATACTACATGTACAAAACGTACAAGATGATGTGAGTCAAACAGCTGTGTTATTAGTTGTTGACTGCTGTACGAAACTGAAATGGGGAAAGCCTATAGAATAATAGACTGAGTTAGAAGATAGAATAACAACCCTGAGTCTATTCCTGTAAAGCCTAACACAATTGGAAAACACTTTCCAGTCTCAGACTACTGCTTGAAAATTTCAAGCTCCTTGTTCTTTTGTATTTGTTCCATATTTTTAGGTTGATGAAAGTGTTATCTATGGCCAAGTCTGAACCTCCTGGCAAAGGCAATCAGGTTTTGGGTTAAATATTCTACTTAACAAAATTGATAATGCCATAGAACACCTGCCACAATACAGCCCCAAAGCTGTTATTGTGGATATGGGGGCTTTTCCTTGCAAGCAGTCCCCCTTTTGGTGTCATCTGACCACAAGACATTATGTCAGTTTTACTTATTGTAAAGTGCTTGGATGATTGGAAAGTGCTGGTGTTGCATTTTTTGGGATGCTCTTTTTTTCTGCCTGGCTTTCAAAGAGCTTGTTATTATGTAGGCAGAGACTAAAACTAGTCAAAAATGACAAGAATCAACTCATGTATATATCTAAAATTGTAGTACATACAGTAAAAGAAAGTACCATTATTCAATTTAAAATACAATAATTATTTCCATGAAGGGTCCCTATATTTAGACATGGCGTACTGATTTAATTATATCAGTTGATTATATTGATCTCTTTTATATGATATATTTGGGCAATCAATAGTAACAATGCTTTAAAGTGATGGTTCAGTGAGCAATGTTGTCTAATCTGACACCGTTTCCTTGTATCCTTCCCCCACATATTCTGAGGGAGGACCTAAGATGCAAGAAAGGGAAGCAAGAAGGGAAAGAACGAAAGAAATTAAAGAAATGAGAAGCACCACCTATGCCATTCACCCTAAATTGATCCTTTCAGAGGAGTGTCCTGCCGATGCACACTTTTAATATATATATATATATATATATATATATATATAGTATTTGTCATGTCATGCAATTTTAATGACATCGTCACTTCTAAAATTAGTCATAGCAATAGTAACTTGCTCTTTGAGCAAAAAATAAACACCGCAAAGTCCCATATAGCTCCGCTATATGCTCATCTCTTAGAGATAAGAATTTCTACCTCTGTTTTTGATGCACTAAGGTGACATCAGTGTGAGAGTAATGTAGGTCCTCACTATTTTTAGTGGAAATCTCCACAGCATAGTTTAGTAAAATACATTTAATACCACCTTTACATAGAATCCTCAGTATATTGGGGTTACATAGTCTCCAATTTGTTAAACACATTAAGAAACCAAAAACACAACCAACTATCAGAAAACTACAAACAGCACGGCCAGTTCTCATACAAGACAGCAAAACACATTTGTATGATAAAATCCTGTGAAGACATAAACCAGAAAAAAACACCAAAGTTAATTTAATCTTGCTGAACTTCCAGCGAGGCACCTAAACCCAAATAGTTAAAACAGACAGTGAAGTCACGACAGGAAATAAAAGTCAGTGAAGAAGAGTAACAGAATAAACAGTTCGAGGAGGTCAGAATGAAGGTCACTGGCCGTTGATGAAATCTTTTGTGAATGGTGCCATCCAGGAGTGAATCTGCAGCAGGCTTAGAGAAGGTGACATAAGCAAACAATTTCATAGTCTTATGTGTTATTTATATATTCATATATATCAGTATAGTTGCAGAATTCCACTACTCAGGTGCTACTGTACATAATCATTTTATTATAATAATTTATGTAACTATCATAAAAATGTATCACATTTTTCTTTGTTAAATGTCAAATGTTGAATATATCAAATTTACCTTCATATAATCATACAGTCATAAAGCCAATTTAATCATAGTGAAAGTGACCATAATGTTTCAGTTGTGACCTAAATTTAATTATACAACACTTTCCACTCTTGCCATTTCCGTGAGTGCTGATATTTCGCTACATACAATTCTAGCAATAGTTCATTACATGAAACCATTACTACAGTTACTACGGGCTGTAAGTCAGCGTTTGTGTTGCATGGCAACATACAACAGTCTTTCCAGCTGTGGCTTCTTTGGGAACGGTTTTCAATGATGGAGCAAAAATAAACAAAATATTTGGCCATACTGTGTCCGAAATGTCAGTTATTTGATATTAATTTCTTGTTTATAGAACTGTTGTATAAAAGCAATAGCATACTAGCAATCATGCTGTTGTACTGAATATCATAACGGTTTTGATTACCTGAGGCCTCGTGCCTGTGGCCAAATCACAGCCGTGCTCATATTCAGTACATCAGAACTCTTGCTCGTGTTACATTATTTGATAAGTTTTTGATTTGTTTAAATATATCATTTTGTTTTTGGTTTTTATTCTTTTTAATTCCTTCTGTTGATATTCTCTGTATTGCATTGGCTGGTATGGGATCCTCGCTGATCCTCATATTGGCCTCTTTTTAGGTTAAATGTTCTCTCTAAATTACTCCTTCAGTGAAAAAGTAACATGATGATATATTTTAATGCTATGTACAATGCACACTGGTTTACAGAGAACTCAAATTCATAACTAAATGTAAAAGCATGTAAATAGACAAAAGGCCACAAATAGTTTTGACAGTGACCTTACTACCCTGATTTCTGGTAACACACCACACACCACAAAGTGTCTGCGTATAAGTGAACATTGATCTATCTTGCTCTTGTTTGCATTAGTTCAGAGCAACTTTGCATGACACAACCATGTTTGAAGCTACATTTGTCAGTTTGAATAAAAGTCAACTATTTGAATATTCAAGGCAATATGCACTCATGTGTGCCTATTAACAGGAAGTGGAACAGCACTTGAAAAAGGAACTTGCATTGTTCTGGAGGAACGCCCTGCTGAACTCGCCGTAATGTTCATAGATCACTGTCAGGATTTTCAAAACTCACAATCCCTAATGATAGGGTCAACTCTTTTCTGTCTTGCTACTTCGGAGTCCATGTGTTAAGTTACTGTAGCCTTTCTGTCAGCATTTTTTGATGTATAGTGACTGATGTACCTGAAAATCACAGATGATTTTCAGCAATTTTTGAAATATTCAAGCCAGCCTGTCTGGCACCTACAACACTAAGATAATATTTTTTCCTCGTTTTTATGTTTGATGTGCACATTAACTTAAGTACTTGACCTGTATCTGCATGATTTTACTGCATTCCTTGTCCACCAATTCCTTTAATTGTTCTTCCTTTTGCTCTTTTTTTTAAGGGCAGTGGTGGCTCAATGGTTAAGGCTCCGTGTTACTAATCAGAAGGTCAGAAGTTCAACAAGCCGCCACTCTTGGGCCCTTGAGCAAGGCCCTTAACCCTATCTGCTCCAGGGGTGCTGTATCATCTCTGACCCCAGCTTCCTAACAAACTGGGATATGAGAAAGAAGAATTTCACTATGCTGTAGTGTACATGTGACAGATAAAGGCTTTTTCTTCTTCTTTATGCTTCTGCCACTAGGTGGTGGAGGCATTATATTTTGGGTTCTCCGAATATCCATCCATCCATCCTAGAGTGAGTAGTCGAATGCTTGTAGGATTTATATGAAATTATCATTGTAATCAACTTAATTCCTTTTTGAAGTATTTTAAAGGTGTTGGAGTTTAATAAGAAGAACTAGACATGCTGGCAGTGGAGGCATCCTTGTTTCTGTATAAAAAGAAGCTTGGCAGTACAGTGATGGTCCTATGGAGTCACTGTAGTATTCCTGTCAGTTTGCAATAGGACCTCTTGCTTCTTGATTACTAACTGACAGAAGCCATTTCAAAAACGAGTGATCTTTTAGTGCCCTTTATTTCCCTTCCTCCACACCCTCTTATATTACCAGTCTCATGAATTGAAAGGGATGCTTTGTTTTTGAAAGTCAGCCCTGGGTAGTGCCCAAGTTAGATGGCTCTCTGATCCATCATGAATTCCTAACTGTGCCTGTGAGTTATTTGAGGGTTTGGTGTATAATTGTTTGTATATAATATATTTAATGTCTGCTCACTCACTCAACCAGGCATCAGAACAACAATATTCTGCCACCTTCTGCAGAAGATAAATGAATAGTTATTATTTTTAAAAGGAGTAAAAAGCATCACTTAAAATGTTTAGGGGGGTCTGTAGGCAGGGGAGGGGGTAGGGAGGGCATCTTTGTGGGTGGTGAACAAATCACTCTAGGGTCTGTGGTCTCTGCTCATAAATCCAGGTGCAACACTCCTGCTGATTCAATACAAGGCAAGCCTCATGGAACAATTCGTATCAGCCTTATATATTTTCTCCATATCCAAGTATTAAGAAAAGGAACCATCTTATGAGCCTATAATGTGTAGGCTACTTCATTTTTCAAATGAATTATATCCTGAAGGTAAAGCTTATATGTGTAATAATATGTGCTAAGTTTTTGTTCAACAGTGGCATGGAATAACGATCCTGGCTACATGTATTATTTATTATATCTGTTTCCTATGGGTATTTTAGCTTAGTGGAATCATGATGTCACATGGGTTGTCCAGTAGAACTGATCAAGCTAAGCTGATGCTGCATTCAACTAAAGCTCATAACTCTGAATTTCTGATCTTCATCTAAGAAAAACCAAAGAAAATGCCCCCTCAAATTGGAACATCACGATTCACACTGTCAGTAGTAAATAAAACACCACTTCAACACTTTAAATGAGTTTATAGTAATATTTATTTTAGCTCAATGAACATGGACACATTAGTTCTATAATATATCTATAATATTGACCATAAAATTAGCTGTTTTGAGAAAATTAGCTGGCTAACTTGTTGCCAACAAACATGCACTTTCTTGGAGGTGTTCATGTTTTTCCTACTTTGTAATTCAAATGTGACCAGCTTGAAAATGATGGAAGTGGGAGGTCTGAATTCAGAATTACGAGCTAAATCAAATGCAGCATAAGCTTCAACATAAGCCTGACATAGAGGAGCTTTGTCCAAAAACCCATGTTGCCATAGTAATTGAGTGGGGCTTAAGATCCATCATGGAACATAAATTGATGGAAACTGATGGAAAGCCTGGCTTAATGAGCTTCGTAGCAGTGTCCGAGATGTCATTTGCCCAAATTCTGTGGCCGTGTTCTTGGGCACTGTAGAGTGCATTGGTGCAGAGCTGGTGTCATTTGAAAGCTAATGAAGAGCTCCTTTTAACTGGTATAACATGGTTGTGTAACTATATAACCTATAATGCATGTTGATCATTGTGACCCAGAGCTGTCAGTCAGTGTGCTCTCTATATATTTTATGGCTTAGACAGATTGGGACCTCTGGTGTTCAAACAGTGCAATTGCATTAGATGCATAATTAATAGAATGCTGATATACACGGATCAGCCATAACATTAAAAGCACCTGCCTAATATTGTGTAACCGCCAAAACAGTTCTCCGGTTGAGTCATGTACTCCGCAAGACCTCTGAAGGTGTGCTGTGGTATCTGGCACCAAGACGTTAGCAGCAGCTACGCAGCTCCATACGCAGCAAGCTGTGATGCTCTGTGTGTTCTGACTCCTTTCTATCAGAGCCAGCATTAACTTTTTCAGCAGTTTGTGCTACAGTAGCTCTTCTGTGGGATCGGACCAGACGGACTCGCCTTCACTCCCCACACACATCAGTGAGCTTTGGGAGCGCATGACCCTGTTGCCAGTTCACCGGTTGCCCTTCCTTGGACCCCTTTTGGTAGGTACTAACCACTGTATACCGGGAACACACCACAAGGCCTGCTGTTTTGGAGATGCTCTGACCCAGTCGTCTAGTCATCACAATTTGCCCTTGTTAAAGTCGCTCAGATCCTTACTCCCTAATATATCCCAGCCCTTGACAGGTGCCACTGTAATGAGATAATCAATATTATTCACTTCAACTGTCAATGGTTTTAATGTTATGGCTGACCGGGGTACGCACATGATATGAATCGCACATTCCCATGATGCGCATCGTCAAATTTTACACTGCAATCGCAAAGTATCTTTACACCCCTATGGGATACTGTATCTGAAAGTCCAGGACTATTTGGCATTCCTGTTGTCTGTCTTGTATTTTCCACACTGTGACCTCACAAAGGCTAAATATAGCCTAGTGTTTGTTCTGTCATGCAGAAACTCAAAAGGGCAGGTAAATTCCCACATCACACCAAATGGTTGTCTAGGGTATGTGAGTGTGATGTCTTTACACTGGTCACCACAGTAATGTCATCAGCCAAAGTGGGTGTGAAATAAATAGCATTCATTTTAATACAGCTTAAAAATTATAAAATTAATACGTAATCTGCATATATACCTACTGGTAGGTATTCCATATTGTGGTACAATGATATAATTAGATCAACATTTCATAAATATAATTAATTATAAATAAATAAAATTGAAGGCTGCTGTTATCATTTTTTGGCCATGTCCCACATGGTGTCCTAAACCCTCCTCCAAGTCTGGGCTTTTGTGGCATAAAAAAGTGAACCTGGGGTGATGCTTTGTGTTCACAAGTGTGCATGGTTTAAAAACCAGGTATTTGAGACACTTATCATGAATGGCTTGTTACAGTAAAGGTGAGTAGCCAAATGCCACAGCTGAAAACAACTGGCCTTATAGTGTTTGTTAGAAACACGTTTAAATTACTTATTTATTTTGGACCAACTGAGTAATTAGAAAACAGAAATAGCTTCACGGCATTTTTTTTTTTTTTTTGTCCCTTGGATAGATGCTCTTTTAGCTGGAGTTTCTAAACTCACACTTAATAAACTCCAATATGTACAAAACTCGGCTGCCAGGATCCTGACTGGGACCAGGACATGCAATCATATTACTCCTGTTCTGGAGGCCTTGCACTGACTCCTGGTCAGGTTTCTTATTGACTTTAAAGTTATGATGCTGACATACAAAGCATTACATGGCTTGGCTCCTCATTATTTAACTGCATTGTTAATTCCTTACACCCCAAATCGCAGATTGCGCTCTTTACAGTCTAATTTGTTGACTGTTCCACAAACCTGTTTAAGATCTATGGGTGACAGGGCTTTTTCTGTCTATACTCCTACCCTCTGGAACTCTCCTCCCCCTGAACTTAGGGAAGCTCAGACCTATGACATTTTTTTTTAAACTAGCATTTGCTTGTTGATGGTTACTTTTATTTTTCAATTATTGTGTTTTGTACTGTTCATTTTGTGTACAGTGCTTTGAGAAGCTGCTTTTAAAGGCACTCTATAAAATAAAGTTTATTATTATTATTATTATTATTATTATTATTATTATTATTACAGCTAGAGTAGTTAATATAGAATATTAATTGCTCTCTGTAACATTTATTTGCTGTCTGTAAAAACAAATCTATGTATAGCAATCTGTCAGATGCACATGCATGTCTGATTCCAGCATGAGAAGACATGGTCATTCGAATCACGAATAAAGGTATGATTGTTGCAGATAGGACTAGCAAAATTTTTCCATAGCTTTATTTGCTTCCAAATTTTTAGATGAGAAGCACTTCATAAAACTGGCTTGACTCACTGTCTCATTCAGGCTGAAGCTGAAACTTTAAAAAAAAAAAGTGGTGCTATTGGCAGGCTACAGAGTACAGAGAGCTGCCTGAGAAGAGGAACAGTGGTAATACAGCAGCTGTTACTGTATTTTTTTTGGTAGTTATTTTTATGCCATCATGCATATTATTTCTTACTAAAAAACTTTTTAAAAAATCAATACAATACTTATGTAACATGGCATGTAACACACTTGTTTTCCTTAAATGCACACATTCAACTGTGATAGTGCAAATATAAGCACATGACCTTAAAGTGTCCGTTTTGGGGGAAAAACACAAAGTAGTGGATCAATCTACAAATCATAGTCTTGTTGAAGAAGAATACTAAGCACACTTGTTTTGTTAGTATTCTAAAAGAAGAAGAACAGTAAATCCTCCAAATGAACTAATACTATTAAATTGGTATAGTGGAGTTATTGATGTCAGAGAACTGAAAGTATACAGAAGTACATCATCTGCATACAGAGAAATGTGATGCCGAGTGCCCTTAGTATGTATAGGTCTCTTAGGTTCTCAGGATTGTGTCCTATACTGACTGGCTAGTGGTTCTATAGAATTGCAATCAGGAATGGAGAAAGCGGTAAATCTGTTGTGTTTCCCTTTGCACCTAAAAAGAGGGGGATACATTTTGATTAGTGATGACAGAGGCAAGGTATGTGTATATATTCTCTGTACATTTCATAAGTTATGGCTTGAGTTTCAAATTACTCCGGGTTACACATCAATATCTTCTATTTGATCAAAGACATATTCAAAGCATTTAGTGAAATGATAACTGTCTCCGCTGCATGTTCGCTCTACAACATAGCAAACATTAGAAGCATATAAACATAAACATGTGGATCTGAAAAACTACTTTGATCTGTAGTTGTGCATATTTGAAAAAAACAACTATTAGCTAAAATTCTTCCAATTATTTTGGTTTCTATAGGTAATCATGATAAAGGATGATATGATGAGACCATCAAAGGGTCTCGGCCAGGCCCAGAACTACTGTCTCTGTCCTGTCTGTATGCCACACCGAACAGTGAATTGTCTGTCTGTCTACAAACATATTGACTTCTGCCCCACTGTAGGTGTTCCATATTAGCTGAACCACCTCTTTGTCAATTTTCCAATCTCCAGACACAGCCTTGCTGAACGATGGTGCAACAGCTGTCTGATTGCAATGGCTTAGTAAGTAAGTAAGTGTCTCAGAGACAGAAGATGTGACATCTGCCTATGTCATGATCTTGCTTGCCCACCTCAACATCATTGTCTAGAAAGGGTGGTATGCACAGACTTTGTCAATGCAGGGACTCCAAACAAGATCCATACCCTAATTATCTGAGACCTGCTCATGCTTCATGTGTTGCTATCAGCAATGTGCTGCGGTTATGGCAAGGCTCAGTAAGTGCTTGCAGAAGATTCTCAGGTCCCAAATAATTTGGTCATAGATCTTGTCCATTATCTAAGCTCATCAAGACTGAACAGAATAAACAGCTCACATGCCCTGAAAAATAGAAGAGGTTGGGAAAGTTGACAAATAATTCACGTTATGAATGTATGGACATATTATGATCATAAAATTAGTTACTCTTCATCTGAATAGAGACTTCATCAAAGTATACACTGACAACACAGTGGGGGAGTAGATCTCTCAAAATATTTTTGGTACACAATTTGGTCACTGCATCCTGAGCTCAAAAGGAGTATCTTGCTGGACGTGCATGAAATGTGTTTTTTTCTTGTACCTTAATAGTTAACAATACTTTGTGGCAAACCACCTGCCAAAGTAGATGTCTGCAGTACTGGTTTAACATTGGCTAATAACTATATAATCTGATACAAACTAATCTGTTGTTGCATAACCAGTGCATTGTGTAGCTCTACAACACTAGTATGACAGCGCTTGGTAAAAATTCTCATGTCATTAAAGCCATAAAAAAGTGTTGGGGTCACCCACACTCAAAAAAATGATGTGTTGGATTTACTTATGCACCATTTTTGCTTCACGGTTTTTAAGTAAATTCAACTTGAAGTAATTAAATAAAAGATAACTTTTGTTATGTGTTTGTGTAGCTCATTTACATTAGCACAAGGTAATTCATGGAGTTGAATAAAACTGCTCTGCTTACTGCACTGAACATTCAATATCTTAAAATAAACAACACAGACAATTAGCACAAAATAAAGCATTTTTTTTAAACTTTATGTTTGGACAATGGTTACAATACTATCGTTTAAAAAAACATGAATAATGAATTGAGTACTATAAGAAAAAAATATCACTTCATTCAACAAAAGTTTGCAAAAGGTTTTCAGACAGTTAGTACAAAAATTAAGAATTTTGTTTGACAGATTGCAAAGCTACGTGCTACTGATTGCAAAGCTACATGCTACAGATTGCAAAGCTACATGCTACTGATTGCAATGCTACATGCTACAGATTGCAATGCTACATGCTACAGATTGCAATGCTACATGCTACAAACACTCGCACAAACTCAATGCTTGCAAACTTTTTTTTTATTTTTCCAAATACTAACATTTGTAGCAATTAAAACATTCTGTTTAAAAAGTACCCCCTTGAGCACTAACGCAATAAATGAGTGTTAATGGATGTTAAAAAGTAAAACTCTAATATTTTACTTCATTTATTTAAAGATTACCTGACAAAGTTTTCATCGTCTTCACCAAGGTGTGCTTCAGAAAATAGCTCCTTCACCTCTTTCACCGGATATTTGCATGTCACGTGGCTCACAGTCATACTTCAAATTTTAAGTTGGGTTTACTTAACCTTAACCTAACTGTAATTGTGTTGACGTGACTCACATTTTTTTGTTCACTTTATGCATACTCTTAATTTCACCTTGTAATTGACATTTTTGTGTTGAAAACACTAATGTATGTTAAGTAAGCTAAAATGTTTTAAAAAATGAGCGTTTTTGAGTTTAATCTATTTATATTTATACGTAATGGTTGTTGAGCCAACGAATCGTTTTTTTCAGTGCATGTGAATTAGCTGAGTAAAGTTTAGGCCAAATATTAGACAATAGAACAGAAGATAAGAGAACAAAAAGGAGAAAGGGGAGGGCCTTTATAATTCATCACAATTTTAACAGGTGCAGCCTCCCAAGAAAGACTGTATGAGAAATCCAATCCTCAGTGACACAAAGCACCCTTAGAAACTGTGCTGTGCTGTTTCCAGGCAAATCCTCTGGAGGAACAGATATGATTACAACAGTGTCTATTGTTTGCCTACTGTGCAAACATGCATAGGAACATTGGCATGAGAATACAATGCATGTGCAATCAGGCTAAGTGACTGGATAGAATATCAAACTGTATTAGAATTTTGTAATGGTGCAGGCAGACAGACAGACAGACATGTGTTGCTTGTTGTTTGGTTTTACAGCATTTATTTAGAAGATAGACCAGGGTTGGACAAGTCTTTTTTGGTCAAGAGATTATTTGTGTAGCCGATCACCTCTTTTTATGAGAGTATATATTTTTAATTAAATAGTATTAAAATCCATGTCTTCACCATGTAGCTCCACCCTAAGGGTGTTTGCTTTGTTTAGTTAATTACACAGTATGTATGCTTGCTAGATTGTCTGAATGGTAGAAATTTTCTTTATAGTATATATATTCATGGTCCTTTTATTAGGAACACCTGTCTCTAGCGTTTACACAGAATGGTGCGAAAAACAAAAAACATTGAGTGAGTGACTGTTCTGTAGGTGGAAACACCTTGCTGATAAGAGAGGTCAGAGGAAAATGGCCAGATTGGTTTGAGCTGCCAGGAAGGATATAGTAACTCATATAATCAATCTTTACAACTGTGGTGAGCAGAAAAGCATTTCAGTATGCACAAAACATCGAACCTTGAGGTGGGTTGAACACTGGGTTGCACTTCTGTCAGCCAAGAACAGGAATCTGAGGCTATGTGTAAAATAACTAAAAACCAAAGCAAAATTCCTTGTACTGACTTACCAGACTAGTGGCATTTTTTAACACACCTTTTCAGAAGTCAGGAGGTGTCAGTGTGTACGAGTACTTAAGGGCTCAGGCTGCTGTCATTCTGTACTGAAGGGTTGTTCTTTTCTCCATTCTACATGAGAAATCTTCCACGTGTTATCTTTAGAGAAAGTTATTTACTGTACTGTATTTACTTTCGAATTGGAGCATGGAATCAAATTCTCTTTAGCTGAACTTCTGGTGTCCCATTATTTCTTCTTCAGTAACTGCTAATCATGGTCAGGTTCGTGGTGAATCCAGATCCTATCTCAGGAACACTGAGCATGAAGCAAAAATAATTTCTGGGTGCAATGCCAGCCCACTACATGCTGCTTTTAACTATTTTATTTCAAAACTATAATAAGCACATATTCCATATGAATGAATTATTTTTAATGACCTCAAACAAAAGTGGTAATCAAATATGCTTTAATAATATTGTTATGGAACCATGTGTATACCTTTTACAAATTCCATAAGAGTTTTCATCAGTCTACCTATAGTCATAATCCAGGGTTGTTCTCTCTTATCATGGAAAGACTCTCTTTTATGTAAATGTTTTTGGCATCTCTGAAGAGGCATGGCTTCTGGGTATCACACTGCATAAGCCACTAGAACTTACACAAAGCAATGCCCTGCAGTGCAGTCTGTTCTAATGACCCGACGAGGTCCATACCAATTCTTTTGATGGAGATCTCAATCAATGGGAGGGGATGCAGTAGTGCTTTTTGGGGTAGCTGGAGGATTCACCAGCTGAAATTCGCTATATGCCGCACACCTGTGTACATCACCACAAAGGCTCAGCAAATAGAAATGGGCCATGAGATGGTTTAGTGTCTTATCCTACAATAAATGCCCGGCCATAGGATTATGAGTTGCAGGAAAATGTTCATCTGTACCAACAATTGGATTGTCTCTTCCTTATTTTGAGTGTCCTGCGTCACTTGATATATCCTATCCTTAATAATGGAAAAATGGGTGGGATAATGCAACATTTGGCTGGATTTGCTAACCATCAATTAGTTTCACTTGGTTGAAGGCATGCCTCAGGATTTTGTCGTGTGACTGCTCCAAGGGGAATTCCCTGAGAATAATCCCTGCATATGGTAGATGGGAGGAGCCCTCCCCACCCTCCCTGTCTCCCTGACATGCAGCCGCTGACGACGGCCTTGGCAAAGCCAATACTGTGCATATCCCACACTGCATCTCGCTACAGCAGAACCCATACACAAACATTTCCTGTATCAAAATGTCTGAAAATTTGGCCAATTAGTCCTGAGAATTAGTGGATAGGTAAGACGAGGTCTAACTGCTGCCTCTATTCAATGCTTTTGTCCCCAGAATTGAATAATGACTGGCACTAGTGGATATTCATTAATATACAAGAAAAGTTACTTGAAAACAAAAATCTAATAAGTGCATTTAATGTGTAACGAATCAATCATTACTAGCATTATTCTTTTCCACCAGAATAATGTAATGGATCAACTTTAAACATGAAAAACGAAACAGAAGCGCACGCTTGGATTCAACGCACCTTTTTAAAGGAGACGAGTTTTAAAGCGTGCCCGCATTATATACCAGAATGTGTAGTAACTCGGATGAATCTGCAACGTTTAAAAATATTCTCCACCAGTTACAATTTATGTAACAAATTAAAAGATGTTTAACATGTTTAAATGTATTCTCCAATTTATATAAGGAATTAGCTCGACTGGCGTGAAATATATCTATATATCTAATCAACGCGTGTTGTGACCAGTTATAAATATACATCAGCCATAAAAGGGAATTCATGTATGCGCACATATACATATAGATAATTAACTACAACGGATTATAATTAATTACAACTATGTATGTGGTCTAGATCAGCTTTTAGGATTAGCTGTAGTCTAGTTTAGATTTATGAACTCTAAAGAGGGAGTTTATCCTTCTGGCCAGGAAGAATTAACCAACGAAGTTTGTTATTAAAGATTAGAGTGGGTAATCGAGATCGCAGCGTTTAATTTACTCATCACATGACAAAACAGAGACAAATCAAGCGTGGGATAATAGATTTTAATAACTAGATGTAACTGTGGATACACACGGCTAACTCTAAGCAAAACATACATATGTACAGTACATCTATATACAAGGAAAGAAAAGGTATAGAGGGAAAGTAATGAAATAAAATGGAAGCAGACAAAAACACAACTAATTAGCCTTTTTCAAAACCAGCAATGAACTTAAATCTCCTGTAAAGAGGGGTACAACCTTAAACGCAGATATAGATCCATTTAACTATACTTGCATGGCTTCAGTTTGAAAGTTCGCGCGAGGTCGTATAGAGTTCGCTGGTTCGTCGTGCCATTTGAAAAGGCGTGGGCAGTGACGCGGTTGCATCATTTGTCCGAGAGAGAGATCCTGGCTTCCTCTTCCAGGGGCACGTGACCCCAGGGGAGAGAAACCGGAAGGAGCGTAGAAGTGAAGTTGAAGAGTGTGAAGAGAGGACTAAGACTCAGCAGACTAGTTTCAAAGCGTGGTGTTGTTTTAAAGACAACACCAACGCACACGCCTCTTTGGGCTATGGGCCAATCAGGAAGTTGGATTTGCATGTCCAGGGAGGAGCCGGTTTATACCATATTATAAATGAAATTAAGAGAAAGCATGAAATAATGTATCCCATTGCAATATGATATGCATAATCAATCAGGGTATCTCGAGACGATTAACTACATACCAAATTCGATGGACTTGTAAAGAATATTACAAATAAACCTGGTTACAGACATTTAAAATGATATCCTAAATTAAAACTATCTAAAATCATTAAGGTTAAGTTACATGAACGCAGAATATATGCCAACATGAAAACATCACACTATTTGGACATCGAATAATTACATATAATTACATGTTACATTGAAAAGAGAGAGATTTCTCCATTGTGTGTGTAAGGTAAGCTTGTGTGTGTGTGTGTGTATGTGTGTGTGTGTGTGTACCAAGGGGGGAAGGTTGGTCGTTAGCATTCCAAAGGTATCTGCTCAAACTGGTGCCAGAGTGGTCATTAAACAGCTAGGGATTTACAGCTCAAAAGAAACAAAAAAAACTTCTGTGCTAAGCCCAGGTTGATTCAGAAATCAGTTTGATACTGAAATTAAACACAGTTTAACTAAGTGTATTTTTCACTATATTTTATTTTTCATCAAGGCAGACACAAAAGACCTTCACTATTCTCAGGTCTTGATTAACATTTCCACAACACAGGTTATGTTAATGTCAGTGATGTTAATCTCTCTCTCTCTCTCTCTCTCTCTCTCTCTCTCTCTCTCTCTCTCTGGCAGTTCCCTGAGTGTGGTTTCTATGGGATCTATGACAAAATCCTTCTTTTCAAGCATGACACAAGCACTAATAACATCCTTCAGTTGGTCAAGACTGCAACTGATATCCAAGAGGGTGATCTTGTGGAGGTGGTGCTGTCTGGTGAGTAATTGTACCTTTCACTTGTTCTATCCTCAAGAGACACACAATAAAAAAGAATGACAGACAATATACTGTAACAAATTACAGAGCATCAACTCAAAAATTATTGCAGACAATAATTAATGTATCCTGAGCAGCACAGTGATGTTGCCACCTACGAGCTCCAGGGTCCACAGTTCAATCCTGATTCTGGCCTGTACATATTCTCCCCATGTCTTTGTGGGTTTCCTCTTAGTTTGCCAGTTTCCTCCCTCCACCTAAATGTATTCTGAAGATGAAAGAATGATTGAATGAAAAACATTTAAAAGAAAAACAATAAACATGTCCAGTGTTTAGATTTGTTTAAAATATGTATATGTATACTTACACTGCATTTTTCTTTTTTTTTTTCACCTGCTGCCATATTTTTTCAAAGAATGTTTTCTTTTAAAGACAATAAATTTACTGCATGAAATCAGATCAGATGAGAAGATTATAGCATTAGAGATGCATGCTAAGTTCAGACTAGTGATAGTCAGAGCAGTATAGATTCAGTAGAAGGCTGCCTTAAGCAGGGACAGTGAACCCCTAAATCCAGCATTACTGCCCTCACACTGAGCTGCTGGATGTCCAAATGGTGCTCCAATTAGTGTGAGACAGTATCCTTCCCACTCTTACCCTGATTTCTTGCAACAAAGCTTATTGTTTTATGACAGGCTTTAATCAGTAACAGTCCAGATCCCTGACCAGGCAGCAGACAATAAGGTTAAACCAACTATCTGCTTGAGTCATCCCTCAGGTCCCATCATATTCAGACTGTGTGCTTAACATAAACAAAAAATGTAGAAATTCTCAATTCTCAATAATTATAATTATTAATTAAATAATTAATTAATTAATTAATTAATTAATTAATTAAATAAATAATTAAAATAATACAGAGCTGGCACCTTAGATCTGAAGCTAGAACTACCAAAAATATTAAATCCCTTATATCTAAAACACTTATTGTGAATGAAAATATAACTGGTCAGGGAATTAATGTACTTTGTAAGAGAAACATCTTTTAAATGAGCAGTTTTTAAAACACTAATTAAAAAAATCTCGCCTTGGTCAGCTTTCAAACTATAGTGAAATATCAAACTTTCTGTTTATTTGTAATACTGCATGGAATCTGTCGTGTATCTGTCATGGTGCTGTTCTAGCTAGTCTTGAAAAACCTCTCTTTGCATCATTGGTGGATCCAGGAAGTGTTGTGCTAATGCAGATTTTTTTTTTTTTTTTTTTTTTTTTTTTTTTTTTTACATTCACCATAGCTAGTGGCTAGGAGCTTTCGAACTTTTCAAATCCTCTTTGGTTTCACACCATAGCAGCTGGTAGTAGCCAATGTGATAATGTGACTCTTTCAGTATTGAATTTGTTGACCTTTTCATGAGCAGCAATACAACATGAATACTGTGCAAAACAATGCTATTTGACATGTACTGTATCGCAAGCTGTGCTGTATGTATGTTATGCTCACCATTCAAGTCCTGAAAATCCACCCCTATGACTATGACTATGCTATGACTCAGTTTGGAAGAGAGGACCGAAATGCCAAAAGAAATATTTCCATGGCTTTAAAAACATAAATAGGCTTTTTTTTTTATTTATTTATTTATTTTTTTAAATGTGTACTATCAGCCTAGTTTGGGTTTTATTTTGTATATTTATTTCAGCCTGTTAGCTATACAGTGTGGTGGTTTGCTTAACCTACAATAAAAGAGAATGAGAATAACTTTGTCATCTTCCTCTTGTAGTCTGTGAACAAAGTGAGCACCCATCACCAGCCATACATTAAGGCACTGTTGCACTAGGAGAGCCATCAATGTGAAATAACACGAAATTTCATGGATCCCTATAAATGTCCTAGATGTGGGATATTTTGTCTATTGACATCTAAGACACTACTGTGCTGTGTGCCCATACAGTAATTCGGAAGGGGAGAACCCCATGAAGGCTTGTGGGACCACTTGTACTGCAAATAACAGGGGTTAGATTCACTTATCGTGAGCATCATCATGAATGTACTTACAAATCCGTTTTTGTGGTTTGATTAAATCGTTCGACCAGTCCATCATTTTGCGGATGGTAAACACTGTTGCAAAGTGATTTAATGCCCAATAATTCATACCATTTGCAAAGAGTGCATGAAATAAAAGTACTGCCCTGGTCAGTGAGAACCTCTTTTGTGATTCAGACTCAGGAGATAACACTAAAGAGTGTCTTATCCTGCCCCAAATGCCCAGCCAAAAGCATTTCACTGTGACAAGAACAATCTTTTCCTTAGTTTGAGTGTCCTACATCACTCAATATAACCTATCCTTAATAACAGAAAAATGCGGGTGAGAAAGGCTGGATTTGTTGACCATCAGTTACTTTCACGTGGTCGAAAGCATGCATCAGGGCTTTTTTACACAAAAGGGAAATCCCCGAATTGAATCCCAATGAAGGATGTAAGGGCAGAGTCCTCCCAGCCTTCCATGTCTCCTTGACACATAGCTGATGTCGCCAATCCCAGCACTGCCTCCCCAGCACTGTGCATATTCCACACTATCCCTCGCTACTGCAGGACCCATCCACAAACATTTCCTGTAACAATATCTGACAATTTGGCCAATTTATTTTGAGAATTAGTGGTTTGGTGAGGCGAAAAGTAGTCACCACCTCTTCTCTATGCTTTTGTATAATTGAATAATGACAGGTCCTCATGAACATCCCCATGAACACACCCCACCTTCATCAATTGTGTTTTTCCCAATGCCCTGAATCAGGCTTGGGTGGACTGAGGTCTGGATATAACCCAAGCCCACCAAGGCCTGATGTATACTCTATACTGGTATGAGGTAAGTTTCTGCTTGATCGTGGGAGGCGTGAGAGGCATGTGGTGTGTCAGGGATCCAGATCAGTGGAACACTGCCTGGCTTCCCATGATACCAGCTATGCCAGGCTTTGCAAAAGTCCAGGTGGGGACAAGAGGTTCCTCCTGTGTGGAGAGAGAGGGAGCATGTGGGGAGGAAAGACAGAGATGGGAGGAAAAGTGGGGTGAAAACCAGGTACAGGGGGGCCAGCTTCAGGGTCCTGGCACCTTGGTCCCAGGGAGCTGGAACCAGAATTGGAGAAGAGAGAGAGATAAAGGAGAGCCGCTTGCCACATCAGACTGCACCAGGTGATCTTCCGTTAGCTGGGACAGCAGTTGGTGGCACTGGATCCACTTCTCTGTTCCAGCCAGAAGCCATACGATGAACTGCTCCAGTAGCACCAGATCAAGGAATTCTTTCAGGGTCCTGCTCCTCAGCCACCACTGACAGGAGTCTTTGAGCTGCTGCATGAACATGAATGGGCAGTACCTCTTCCAGGATTCTACAACTGTAGAACCTCGTGTGTGTGTATGTGTGGGAAAGAGGACTTGGGAGACAGGCAACTTTTAATGGTAACAGTGACAGGTGACAGTGGTTAAGATGTTGGGCTACTGATCAGAAGGTCATGAGTTCAAACCCCGCACCCCCAAACTGTCACTGTTGGGCCCTTGAGCAAGGCCCTTAACCCTCAATTGCTCATGTATAAATGAGATGTAATTCGCTCTGGATAAGGGCGTCTGCCAAATGCCATAAATGTAATGGAGCTTCCTTTCATGGAGGGGAAGTTTTCATTGGCTTTTACTGGGGAAGTTGCAACCTTGAGTTGAACACAGCATAAGCTTCCTGATTATGTAGTAACTCTTGATGTCCTTTTAGTTCTTTGTGTTCTGTTTGAAAAGTATGATCTAAACCATTCTATGGAAATATCTCTAATAACTATAGAGCAAAGATGGAAAAGGAAACACTGATGCTTAGTGAACCAGCATCAGCAGACAGCACAAGGTCATTGACCACTCTCAGCAAAGCATATTGGTCTGGAGATTGATCAGTAATTGGCAAGAGTTGTGTCAAGGTCAGTATCTTCTGGGTAGGTTTAACAGTTGTTTTCTGAGGTTCTGAAGGAACACAACCAGAGTATAGACATTCCTTTAACAAATTACCAACAGCAGTAGAAGAACAAAACCACAAGCTTGCAAAGGCAGGTAGAACAAGTGTTGATACATTAATATAGATTGTTCATCATTTCATGATTCGTACAACCTAAAACACCATACTGAATATTCATGAAATCATCATTTGTCCCCCTGCCCCACTGTCTGCCCACAGTGGAGCAACAAAGATGAGGTTCACATACAGTCATGTGAAAAAAGTAAGTACACCCCATTAAATGTTTTTTTTTTTATTCTGACATATGTGGACACGTCAGTATTTCAAATAACTTTCACTAGTCATCACTGTGGGGAGCTGTCAACTAGTCAGTGCTGTGGAAAAACTGAGGCAGACGCAAAGAAGATGCACACAGATGCACGGCAAGGAAATAAGGCTAAAGATTTCGGACTAGATAAAGCAAATTCTACAGTAAACTGCACACGACTTTTTTTTTTTTTTATTTTATTTTTCTTTAAGGGACAGTTAACACTGATATCACTTTGCATGAATTAAAGAGGTGTGTGCAAGATTTTTATTCCCACTCCTGCCCAAAGAAATTCCTCCCACAGTTATTTTTGTTATCCTATAAAGCTAGGGTTAGGGTTAGGAGTCAGCAGTTTTGGCTCCTGTATAAGAAAAGATGTAACAACTTATGTATTAACTCTTGTTTATATTGTGTAGTAGCCTAATAATATAATAACTTGGGACTAACCTGAAGCTCCAGTAGTTTTCCTGGGTGTTTTGGTTCATCATCTTCCATTCTAAGAAATATTATGGCTTAGTGAGAAACATAAGACACTTTTAGGTGTTTGTAAACTTTTAGAGAGAGAGAGAGAGAGAGAGAGAGAGAGAGAGAGAGAGAGAGTGTGTGTGTGTGTGTGTGTGTGTGTGTGTGTGTGTGTGTGTGTGTAATCTCACATGGGGACACTAGGCATGAGACTGGGACACATCCTGGATGAGATGCTAGTACATCGCCGGCCCTAACCCTAACCCATTCACACACTCACACAAGACAATTTACCATAGACAATCCACCTGCTAGCATGTTTTTGGTAGGTGGGAGGAGACCAGAGAACCAGAAGTAAACCCATGTGGACATTAGGGGAGCAGGCACAGAAACTCAAACAGTAACCGGGGACCCTGTTGCTGTGTAGCAAAACCAATGAAGCAAATCCACTTGGTTTTTTTGAATGAATTTCTTTTTGTTTCTCTATTATTAACTATGAATTGAGTAATGTTTTAGTTTTCTTAAACATTTCTATTGTGTGTATTTTTCTGCAGCGGCTACTACCTTTGAGGATTTCCAGATTCGTCCACATGCTCTGAATGTGCACTCATACCGTGCCCCTGCCTTCTGTGACCACTGTGGAGAGATGCTTTTTGGCCTAGTGAGGCAAGGGCTCAAATGTGATGGTGAGAGCTACTCATCTGTAGGAACACTTGAAAACTGAATAAAAATGAAAGAATTCTAAATATTTCCCTTCTAGATTTTGAGCAATACGATGTTGACATTTGCATTAGGTATGCCATTAAAGCATTCACAGTTCTTTGTTGTTATTCATAGTTCTCTTATTTGTGATGGCTACCTCCCCCTTCAGGTTGTGGGCTGAACTACCATAAACGCTGTGCTTTCAACATTCCCAATAACTGCAGTGGGGCGAGGAAGAGACGGCTGTCAACCACATCTCTCACCAGCAGCCAGTCTCTCCGTCTGTCCACCACTGAATCCCTCTGTAGTATAAGCAGCAGCATAACCTCTGAGGAAGCAAATCTGGTCCGCTCACACACACAGATGGTAAAGCTCACACCCATCCACAAGCTACAGTGTCGTGAAAAAGTAAATCCTGATTTTCTTTTCCTGTTTTGCACACAGTATTTATCACACATATTTGTTTCATATCTTCAAAACTAAATTTAAACCTGAGTCAACACAAAATACAGTTTTTAAATGATCATTTCATTCATTGACGGAAAAAAGTTATCCAGCACCAACAGGCCCTCTGTGAAAAAGCAGTTGCCCCCTTAGTTACTCAGTCAACCAACTAACCATATTTATTTGATAACTGGATTCAATTACACAGACCAAGGCTTGATTACTGCCCTATTGAATCTAAATATCATTTAAATAGAATCTTTCTAGCAAAAGTGAAGAAGGCTAAAGGGTTCCAAAGCCAGTTCCAAAGCTCTGGGACACCAAAGAACCACAGTGAGAGCCATTATCTCCAAATGGAAAAAACTTGGCACAGTAGTGAACCTTCCCAGAAGTGGTTGACCTTCCAAAATTCCTCCAAGGGCACAGCAACGACTCATCCAGGGACAACATCAAAGGACCTGCAGGCCTCTCTTGCATCAAGAAAGGTCACTGTTCATGACTGCACTATCAGAAAGACACTGGGCAAATATGGCATCCATGGAAGAGTGGTGAGGTGAAAACCACTGCTAACCCAGAAGAACATTAAGGCTCGTCTGAATTTTGCCAAAACACACCTTGATGATCCTCAAACCTTTTTGGGAGAATGTTCTGTGGATTGATGAGTCAAAAGTGGAAATGTTTGGAAGACAGGGGTCCCGGTACATCTGGCGTAAACCAAACACAGAATTCCACAAAAAGAACATCATACCTATGGTCAAGCATGGTGGTGGAAGTGTGATGGTGTGGGGATGCTTTGCTGCTTCAGGGCCTGGGAAACATGAATTCTGTTCTCTACCAGAAAATCCTAAAGGAGAATGTCCGGTCTTCAGTCTGTAAGTTGAAACTCAAATGCAACTGGATTATGCCGCGAGACAATGATCCAAAGCACAGGAGTAAGTCCTAGTCCTAGAAATAAGTGAAAGACTGATCTCCAGTTATCGGAAGTGTTTGGTTGCAGTTATTGCTGCTAAAGTTGGCACAAACAGATTTTAGGTTTAAGGGGGCAATTTGTCTTTCACATGGGTGATAGGTGTTGGATAACTTTTTTTTTTTTTTGCTTCAATAAAAATAAATAAATAAAAACTGTATTGTGTGTTTACTCAGGTTGCCTTTGTTTTATGTTGTATTTCGTTTGAAAATCTAAAACTATTTAGTATGAGATATACACAAAAACGGAAGAAATACTTTTTCACACCACTGTAACTTTCAGGTAGTGCTCTTAATGGTATTTCCCTATTTACAGTATCAGTTGTATACACTCATTATGTACTCGGACCTAAAATGTAACTCACTTGGTGAGTTACTTCACAAGTTACCTTAAAGGTATATAAAGCTTTATTTTTTAAACAGAATTGCATAACATAAATGGCTAAGTATTAACTAAAATGTAATGACTAAAAAAAAAAATTCTGATTGCAATACTTAAGACATAATTGTTTTATTTGATATTGCCTTCAAACACAGGTTACTGCAGGATAATAAGAAAAGATCTAGTCTTCCAGAAGAAATTATAGATTAAACACCTGTTCTTAATTAACTGACATGCTCATATATTTATTAGTTCATCTATTAATACCAAACAGTAAACCTCTTTTATTTTTTTCTATTTTTCTCTAATTGTTGTACAGCCCCGAACTCCCAGTGAGGCACGGCGGTTCTACACAGGCCGACCTGTCCACCTGGACAAGATACTAATGAGTAAAGTAAAGGTGCCACACACATTTGCAGTGCACTCCTACACACGGCCCACCGTCTGCCAGTACTGCAAAAGACTGCTCCGGGGCCTTTTCCGCCAAGGACTGCAGTGCAAAGGTTTGAGAGTCTGGTGTCAAATTATGATTGGGGTCACTTGAAATTTGCAGGGCTTAATGGGGGGGTAGGGGGTAGGGGGGGTGGGTGGGAGGGGGTGGCAGATCTTCATCCTCCTAACATCAGCAGCTATAATGTGGAATTAGTAATACTACATGTTACATGTTAATAGATATGTTTCTGGAGCCTTTTTTATGTGTGAGACAAAAAAAAGGCATGACATGCAAAACAACGGCAGTGCCATGTGCCTCTAATGTAATTGGTGTGTCTTGAAATGCTTCTTAAAATGGATGCATTTCAGTACAGACCAGTGGCAATTCTGCAATTCTGGCCTTGAATTTCAGGATATTTTTCTTGCTTGATATCAGCTTGAGCTTGCAGCAGTATTAAGTCCAGTTGACCATTGCTTAGTCAGCTTATCCTTCAAAACCCAACTCAGTATACAGATGAAAGTCTGATGTTACCACTGCTTTGGGCTAAAACTCACACAAAGACAACTGTCTTTGGCATTAGTCAGTCTTTTTTATTTTGTTGTGTACTGCATTATGTAATATGTATACTATACTGCTTAAATTACTTTATCACTAATATAATTGTATTATATTTTATTGATAACATATTGTGTATGTCTCCTCATTCAGACTGCAAATTCAACTGCCACAAGAGGTGTGCATACAAAGTGCCCAATGACTGTCTTGGGGAAACTATTGGAGGTAATAAAACATGCACATGGACTCTTCATCAAAGTTGCATAGAAATAAGCACAGATTCAGGCCCACAGGATAACATATGAAAGAATCTGCTTCAGTGAAGCTGGTAGAGATGCTTGTGTCAGAGGTTGCCAAACTGGCATTACAGTGTGCACAAAATGAAAACTTGAAATAAAGCATCAACTGCTGAAGTTTTACATAAAGGAAAGCACTATCCAAAAGGTTTTCTGTAAGAAACTGCTATGGTATTTAGACAACAGTTGACAACAATAGCCATCTAATAATACTTTTTTCCAGATGTACTTTGGTTATTAGGTTTCTTACATTCAATAAAGATCAGAAAAGTTCACAGAACATGCTATCAGAAATCTGCTATAAAGCTGGGAAGCACTCCCTTAAGGCTCCAGGCTCCCCGCGACCCTGTGTAGGATACGCAGTATGGAAGATTGATGGATGTTAATAATAGGGGAAAATTACACATTATATTATAAATATTGATCTACTTTTTTTACTTCTGCAGTAAACTCCAGCAGGCTACTTCACCAGGTCTCACCTCCATATCTCTGTGCTATATAGCTATCTGGCTAGTAGCTTTCAAAGAGAAACATCATCCCAATTTGATAATCCTGTTTTTCATCACAGCAACTGTTATCTAATAAAATGTAATCTAAACAAAGAAATTGAATTTTAAAAAAATCAGTATATTAAATGTTATTTACCTAACAGAAATGTAAAAGTTTCTGTTAGCCCTTCTTTTTAGGAACATCCTATTCTAATTTCAAAGCCTATGTTATTGGCTATATTCAATATAATATGTTGACTTTGGAAAAAAAAATATAATCCGAAGGCCGGATTGGAATTCACAAAGAAATACAGAGATGAACCACAAAAGTTCTGGAACCAAGATTAACCTCTACCAAATTGATGGAAAGGACAAAGTGTGGAGAAAGAAAGGATCTGCTCATGATCCAAAACATACAAGCTCATCTGTGAAACATGGTGGAGCCTTCCTCTTCAGGAGGTGAAATGCTGCTCAACTGGGTTAAGGTCTGGTGATTGACTTGGCCAGTCTAAAACCTTCCACTTTCCCCCCTGATGAAGTCCTTTCTGCTGCATGATGAAGTTCCTTCCAATTAGATTGGATGCATTTCTCTGTAAATTGGCAGAGAGAATGTTTCTATAGACTGCAGTGATCCTGTTCCAGAAGAAGCCATGCAAGCCCAAGCCATGACACTACCTCCAACATGTTTTACAGATGAGCTTGTATGTTTTGGATCATGAGCAGATCCTTTCTTAGCACAACACACAACATGCTTCTGAATCATTCTTAGACACGAGTTCATTTACATCAGGCACAGCACACAGGCATTAATTTGCATTTTAGACCACGGTTAAGCCAGCTGCAGTACAAACAGGTAATTGAATGTAACTATAATTAAATGGTCTTACGCATTATGCCGGTGCCACCTGATTAGCTGATTGGATATTTGCATGAATGACCAGGTGTTCAGGTATTCCTAGCAAGTAATGTATCTGAACTGAATCCTGTATATTTTGTTTTTCATCACGTGGTTTTGCCCATGTTGATCTCTCTTTTCTTTCTTTCTCTTTCTCACAGATATGTTTAGTCCAGCTGCAGACACAGAAGTACCAATGGATTACAGTAATGAATATTTGGACTCAGAAAGAACTTCACTGATGGATGAATCAGATGAGGCCTGCAGCATCCCTGGCTCCTTCTCCCCTGACAACAGTCAAGATGGAGCCAGTGGAGACCAGAGGTTAGACACACACTATCTCTCTCACTCACTCTCTTTCTTTTAAAAACATGGATTAAGTGTGTGTTCTGATCTCCTCAGTGCTAATATTCCCCTCATGAGAGTGGTACAGTCAGTGAGACACACCACACGCCGCTCCAGTACAGCTATTAAGGAAGGCTGGATGGTGCACTACAGCAACAAGGACACCCTGGTACACTGCTTTTCTAGTTCATACAAATAATTCCCTCTGCACTGAAACAAATACGAAAAAAAATTAAGGAAGGTACATTTCATTACCAAGTATTACTGTGAAGGGGAAAGAGGCAAATTAACATTATTTCTGTGTGATAGAAAATGCTTGAAATGAAAGAAATTTTGACTTGATAAGATTTCCAGAAATAAATTGCAAGGTTATTAGTTTGTCAATGTTGTATTAATTGCCTAGATGGAACAATATAGATAATTTTTTTGTTATAGTTTTTCAGTGAATTATTATTTCTTTATTTCACATCCTTTATCTGCATTAAAAGACACAAACATCTCAGCCTTTACACTTACCTGAGATTCTGCTCTCTGCACCCTTTTGCATAACATTTCTTTTCTTTGCTTTTTTTTCTTAGTCTCTCCTTCAATCTATGCTCCTTGCTTTCTCTTCTCCTCACATATATTTCCAGCTTATCTCCTCTTTGTGGGGTGGTGCAGCTCTCTTCCTCACTAATTGATATGTTGATTCCTGACCTCTCACCCCCAACAGAGGAAGCGACACTACTGGCGCTTGGACTGCAAATGCGTCATCCTTTTCCATAATGACACCACCAATAAATACTACAAGGTAAGAATTTTACAAACTTAAAAAGTTTCCATAATAAAAGACTTGTTACTACTTTTGTATATTACTCATTCCCACTGTTTAGGCAGTGTATGTGTGAGATGCCATCTTATATATTTTCCTTATATATTTTATTAAAGCATCCATATTAAGAACATAAACAAATACTTCCCTTTTGATGTCTGAAGATACAACTTGAAGATATAACATAACTCCTAGGTCCTACTGTGAGCTGTAAACATTTAATTTCTTTTATCATGTTTTGGTAATAAATCAGAGAAGCTATGTGATTAAGGTGTTAATACAGTAGGAATGAAAAAACAATAAGCTTATAAGACACTTTAAAGTGCGTTCCTTTATATGGAGGGCAGTGCTGGCTATAAAATTACTTTTCCATGATCATCTGTCCTCCGATTACAGCTTGTAGGGATGTGTTTGGACAGTGATTACATTGCATGTGCCCTAGTGGAACCTTAGTGGTTATCTGCAGTTCATAGAACATGGTTGCTCTTGCATGCATCTCGTAAATATCCTCAGTGCTACAGAGGGCCTGAAGTGAACTGCAATGCCTGTCCCTGTGAGGCAAATCTCAGAACAAAATTTGTGTTCCAGAGCATTTGGAACATGAAAGTAAGCATTGTGCAGCTCGACAGTTGTGAACCAATCCTGTGGTTGCACGGCTACAAGGACATCTGACAATTTCAGCATATGGAATGGCAGGGTTTTTGTACCTTGACTAGAAACCATTGACTAGAAACCATTGTTCTGAACAGCCAAGTTTTTCTGAGTTCTTGGCCGAGTTGTTTGGAGTGTTTGGAGTTGTCTTTCCCATGGTATCAAGGGTAAAACGGTACTGGCCCTTAAATACAGCCACAGGCGCACTCCCAGTTAACTCCTAATTATGACAGTTGGCTTCACAAGCTTCTAAAAGTCATTACATTCATTTCTGGAATCTTCTTCTGGAAACT
Source organism: Cranoglanis bouderius (assembly GCA_023630585.1). NCBI lineage: Eukaryota > Metazoa > Chordata > Actinopteri > Siluriformes > Cranoglanididae > Cranoglanis > Cranoglanis bouderius. The sequence goes on from CM042546.1 coordinate 18,035,944, forward strand.
CTTTATGTAGACAGTGAACTTGGTGTATGTAAAACTTTGACCCACTGGAATTTTGACATAGTGAATTTAAGCTAAAATAAATCTGTCTCTAATAAATTGTTGTAAAATTACCTGGCATGAAAAGAGTAGATGCACTAATTGACTTGCCAAAAGAATTGCATGGTAAGAGGAAATGTGTAGAGTTGTGAAAAACTAAGACTGAATATCTTTAGCCTAGGTCTGTGTAAACTTTTGGCCCCAACTGTAGGCTGGTAAACAAATATGCAGTATTTTGGCTTTTTTTTTTGTCCAACTGAGCATTTGTGCAGAATTATGTAAACACAGAACAAGTGGTTCACTCAGGGTATGGCCATAGAGCCATAGATGCCAGCTAACCATTGTGTATATGATAAAGTATAATGATTGTATAATATATATATATATATATATATATATATATATATATATATATATATATATATATATATATATATATATATATATAGTACATTATCTTGTACTATATCCTCTGGATCCTCTGCAACCCTGACCCAGAACAAAGCAGCTACTGAAAATGAGTGAGAGTAAAATCATGAAGACACTTATCTGTGATTCATTATGCATCTAATTTCATTATACTGTAAATGAATTGTACAGTTTTGCACTGTTAAGATCACAACTTATTCCTGAAAAAAAAAAATTATTTTCATAAAGGGTGCTAATGAGTTGCATGTGACTGTAGATTGATGTGAAATATGGCTTCACTGACAGTTCATGTCTTTTGCCTTTCAGGAAATACCTCTTTCTGAAATTCTTGAAGTATGCCCAGCAGGTGATTTCAATCTGGTGCCCAGTGGTGCCAGCCCACACTGCTTTGAGATTGTGACTGGTACCATACGATACTTTGTGGGTGAGGACTCGAACCCCTCCCAACTACCTAGCATGACAGTTCCCACCTCACCAAATTGCATAGGACCCAATAGTGGAGTGGGACAGGAAGTTGCCAAAGCTTGGGAAAGTGCCATACGTCAGGCCCTTATGCCAGTCATCTTCCAAGACAATCCACCATCTGAAGGCAGCACACCTCACAGTAAGGATATGATCTCTGTATTGATCAGTTTTTTTTGTGGTTGAATGCTTCACTGCTTAATTGCAAAATGTTTCTCAGGACAGGCATCAGTCAGTATTTCAGTGTCCAACAGTCAGATTCAGGAGAATGTGGTAAGTGTGCATACTGCACAATTAAGAACAATGTTCTGATTAGGAATATTAAGGATTATGATGATGATGTAAACAGTGATGAGGAAAATAATTATAATGATGGTGCTGATCTTTTCTGTAGGATATTGGCATGATTTATCAGATTTTTGCTGATGAGGTTCTGGGTTCTGGCCAGTTTGGAGTGGTATATGGTGGTATGTATATTCAAAAGTTTAAAGAAAGTTTTAGCAAAATGTGATAGATTATACCAACTCATTTTCAGATTGTTATAAATTTCCTTTCATCCTATAAAGCATATTTTATATAATCATTGTTTATTAAACAGGAAAGCACAGAAAATCTGGAAGGGATGTGGCTATCAAGGTAATCGACAAGCTTCGCTTTCCAACTAAACAAGAGAGCCAATTGAGGAACGAGGTGGCCATACTCCAGGTAGCAATTATGGGGAAGAGCAGTGTGGGTGGATGGGGTGTGAAATTCCACTGCAACAGTGGTATGTTTTAGCCATTTTGGTCAAGAATTGCACTTGCATTACCACCTGTTTAGAACCCCTCTTAACAAAAAGGTAGTGCCAAAATGGTATTTTTCTGGCTTAAAAGTCTGGTCATATTTCTTACAAGCTGGTTTTGAGAATGTTCACCATTTAGGTCACCACATAATAAGGGCCTTTGTTTGTTTCCTCTCTCATTCTCTCACTCTCCTGTCCTTTTCTCATATCCTTTTTTTTCAGAGTCTGCGTCATCTTGGCATAGTTAATCTGGAGTGTATGTTTGAAACTCCTGAAAAAGTGTTTGTTGTTATGGAGAAGCTTCATGGAGACATGCTAGAGATGATCCTCTCAAGTGAGAATGGACGATTACCTGAGAGGCTCACAAAGTTTCTGATCACACAGGTCAGAATTTCTTTATGTAGGCAGGGACAATGTGTTACTAAATTGAGTACATACAAACTGGCTGATTATCATATACATTAACTACTTTAAGTAGTTTTTCAAAATCTGGTTGTCTGTGTGTAATGACTCAAAACTGATACAAGACATCTTAATCTGAATGTACACAGGTGTGTTCAGATTCATACTTGATGGGTTAATACTTAGAGTGTGGGCTTGCATCTGCCTTGCTGTACTTTTTGTTTTATACAGGTATAAAATTTAGTCATTTGATACATAACCATATATTTTTCTTGTGTGGCTTTTCTCCCTCTTTCTCGTTCTATTTATCATACTGCAGATATTGGCTGCCTTAAGGCACCTCCACTTCAAGAATATTGTGCATTGTGACTTGAAACCTGAGAATGTGCTGCTGTCTTCAGCTGAGCCTTTCCCACAGGTAATGACATCATAGCAAACACAAACTATAACACTAACAATAAAAGTACAGTGAGATTTCATAGTTAACATTTGTTTTCTTCTGCCAATTTCATAAGTTATGAATAATAAATAAGCATATAATTGGTTTCTTGACTTTTAAAGGTATTCCACAGTGTCGATCTTTACAATAGCTACTGGCTTTTTTATTTTACTATAATTGTAAGTCCTAACCAAATCCACTGTTAATTAATATATTATGTTCAGATTTATTAAAGGTAAAACACATGCAAACTTTATAGCAACCTGCTAATGCCATATGTGCTAACAGGCTGAAAAGTCTTACATTTTTTGCGTGTTTGGTTTTAATTAATGTACAGTTAAAAGTTCAAAATGCAGGGTGGTGTCAATGCAAACACATGAATTAAAAACCCTCAATGTATTTTACTAAGTTTGAAAGTCACCTGAGGAATGGTGTTTGCATTCAGAAATGTGTACAGCTAAAGGACATGTAAATGTATTTAAGGTATAATGGTATGGCTTCTATAGCTAAGGTATATTTTTTTTTCTGCCAATTAAAGACAAAATAAATCCATTATTTTACTAAAGCATCTCAAAATTATGTTTCAGTGTTTTAAAGTATCTTAAAATATGAGAAGGTTTCTCAAAATTGTGGCTTAATATTACCATAGTGAAGTTTGTTTCATATTAGATATTTGCTGCACATTAGCAACAGCATTCATGGCATGTTAATTTGCTCATTTCTCCAAACTTCTGCTGCAGGTGTAATCTGGGATATTGAGTTCATCACTGATTCTGGCATTGAAATGACACAGTACCAGTTGGTACTGTAGTTGATGCAAAATTTAGAATGTTAAAATTTTGTTTCATTTCCGGTAGTCTCCTTAAGATCTGAACTTGCCTTACCTATTAATTAGCACCACACTAAAATGTCACTGTTATCTTCTTTCTACTTTGCACATGGCGCTATTCAATGATTCCCTGTAAATCATCAATAACTTGTTGTTTATGGATAGGTACTGGATAAGCTGTCTTTTGGACAGGTATTTCATCAGTGGTCACTATTTGACGTTTGATAACTGAGGTATGCTGAGGTGTAATTACGGTGCATCAGCATCACTCCCCAAGTCTGTGATGGCATTGACGATGGTCTCTGAAGTCACAGATGGCTCCAGAGCTAAATGTAAATTGATAGGGACTGGATTGATAGCAAGCGAGCAGGGTACATTCTCTTCTTGCAATTTGTATGTAAATTCAGAGAAGTCTAACTTTAGTCCCAATGTCCTCATGAAGTCTAGGCCCAAAACAAGAGGAAAAGTTTAATCTTTGTCTTGCATAATGGATAAATTAAAAAAACAAAATGTGTCCATGCAAAACACAATCCCAACTCACTTTTCTCAGAGCAACTTGTACCTGACCATGTCCCTGACCATTAGATTTAGGTTACTTTAGACCATAGCGACTGCTGGATCAGAGAATAGGTACTCCCTGTATCAAGGATGGCTTCACAGGCCTGGTTTTGGATCACCACCTTCAAAGGTAAAAATTTTACCTCTGCACCCAGGGTTTGACAATGAACAGCAAAATTGTGACTAATTGGAAATCACAGGTGTACTCAATTTTGTTTCAATGATCACAGGTTTTCTAACTTGTGTGCGAGTGTCCACAGGTATATTCACTTTTGTTGCATTGAATTTCTACTTTGGGGCCTGTATTTTCTATATAGTCTTTCTAAAGTATTTGTATTTGATTGTTTATAAGAGGAAATACTGTACTTGTCAACTTAGAAATAATGCAATTATTGAGAGGTGATAATGTGCAGACTGGCCATGAATGGAACCATTAATTAGGGCTCAAGGAGGGGATGTCCATTTGCTAGATAAGAGCTGGACCTTTCTGTAGTCCTCAGTAAACTCAGAGGCTGAGTCTGATAACAGTCTGATAATGCACAACTCTGAGCTTGTGTAAACAACACATGTGAAGAGGAGGATTAGCTTCCTTAAATCTGAAACTTTGCACTAAACTTGTCCAACACATAAGAAGAGTCTCCTGTACTTAACAGTGGGGATTATGTTCTCTTCTGTATAACTAATTATATAATAACTCTTCTGTATTTCTAATTTTTTCATTTTTTTTTAACCATGTGTTTCTTTGAAACTCCTTCTCTCCAGGTGAAACTGTGTGATTTTGGTTTTGCCCGGATCATTGGGGAGAAGTCTTTTCGGCGCTCTGTGGTGGGAACACCTGCTTACTTAGCTCCAGAGGTGCTGCTGAACCAGGGGTACAACCGTTCTCTGGATATGTGGTCTGTCGGAGTCATTATGTATGTCAGCTTGAGCGGGACCTTTCCCTTTAATGAGGATGAAGATATCAATGACCAGATCCACAATGCTGCTTTCATGTACCCACCAAACCCCTGGAAACAAATCTCTCCAGAAGGTATATTTCTTGATATTAGTACCAGTTTTTGCCTTTGTAAGATAAATTAGAACAGAACACCAATGCATTTCAGTGATTACTGTACCTACATCATGTCTGCTCTTCGTATTGCTTATAATAGCAATGATAAGAATCACATTATTAAAACATGATTGAAAGCTGAGAACAAGTACTTGGCTGTTGAAATTTTGGAATTGTAGAAAATGTGCAATGAGAGGAGAAACCAGAACCACTGGACAATACAAATTTTATGTCATCTCTCCTTTTTCCATAGCTATTGATCTCATCAATAACCTGCTTCAAGTGAAGTTGAGAAAACGCTTTAGTGTGGACAAGAGCCTGAGTCATGTCTATTTACAGGTAACATTAGACACATGCACAGAAGTGCAGGATTACTGGAATCAAGAACTAGAATAAAGCATTTTGAAATGGCAAGGAAACAGGAAAAGTAATGAATAAGAAAACAGAAGGTTTTATTGCAAAATACATTTCCAGAGAACAACAAAGATGACGCACTCAATACAGATCAGTTTGGTTTCTGTTTACTATCATTGCCTCTAAATCCATCTTTCTCTCCTACTCTATCTGCCCCTCAATCTATCTTTTCTTTTTTCTCATTCTGACTTCTAAGGACTATCAGACATGGCTGGACCTGCGAGAACTGGAATCAAAGCTTGGTGAACGTTATATAACCCATGAAAGTGATGATGCTCGCTGGCAGAGGTTCGCTCAGGAGCACACACTGCCTTACCCAGCTCACCTGGTACCTGCATCATCTGCATCTGATGACGAGCAGGAGGACACCGACGATGCTTGTATGCAGGGACTGACTGAGCGTGTTAGCATCCTCTGAGAAAAGTGGAAGAAGCAGCCAAATGTCAGTTGGAGGGGGCAATTAGCTATCTTCAGAGTTGGCTTGAATAGATTGGATCCCTTCTCTTTTTTTATCTATCAACTCCCTCTACCTTCTTTGCACTATGTACAGCTGCATGCTCCAACATTGTTGATGAAGACCCCACAGCTGTATCTTTTCAGACAGGTAGAGGTTCCTCTATGCCAAATCTTTCCATAGTTTACAAAATACAGAGGTAGGGGGAGATAAAAGCAAACATGAATGTGTACAGTGCAAAGATGTTATTGTATCATATTTCTTTTAATGCTTCTTTAGGCCCTGATTCAGTTCACATTGGTGGTAAGTGTATGTTCTTAGTATTACAATATGCAATATGGTTTAGAGGATTTTATCTGATCTGTTTTTCACTGATGTCATATAGTTTGTCAATAGACATTGCAGATTGGATGATTTGTGTACATATTCCATACAATAAAGAATACATGCTTGTTCATATTGTCCATTTGGGAGTTTTTCTTAGTCAATTTTTTATTTTGCCTCACCAAATATTCCATTTATGGTAAAATCACAAATAAATAAACAAATACTGTAGATTACACTGAGAATTTAAATGTACTGTGACATAAGAGTACAATTTAAATCATTTCCAAAATCAGGCTGGAGGGAGATCAGGGAGGGGAATTAGGCAGAGGGAGAACCAATCAATGACCTCCATGATCCATGATACTCCTTGGGAATGAGGTAAATCCACCATGAGACCATGGTTGTTGTGGTATGGCCAGTGGAAGAAGTTTCTGGGGTAGTGCTCTGGGTGCCTTTGACTGAGGACATGAGGAGATTAATTTTTGGATTTCAGAGAGCTTGTGGGGCTAACAGTACTTCCCCTGGAGTCTTCAGCAGCCATGTTTGTAGGCCACGCTGTGTTATGTGGAGTAGGAAGCAACGCTGTTTCCGGTGTTGACTTGACATTGCATTGCAACACTGAAATACTGCCTCTATCTATTCTAATTTTGCATTTTTGTTGAACTAAATGCTTAAAATTAGCAAAATCATACGCCAATAGAACAAGACTACTCAAACATGGATTAAGTAAAAATGTCTAGAAATTGTTTTAATAATCTTATCTTAATAAATTTGACTATATACAAGATATTTTTAAAACTCCAGTTAGTCCAGAATGCAGCTACTAGAGTCAGAACCAGAAGATATGACCACATCACCCCTATCTTATCCACACTGCATTGGCTCCCAGTGAAATTGATTATAAAATACTACTGTTGGCCTATAAAGCACTAAATGGTCTCGCGCCACAGTATCTAAGTGAACTTTTGGTCTTTTATGATCCACCACGCCTACTTTGATCAAAAGGTGCAGGCTATTTGTTGGTACCTTGAATAGTGAAGGTTATAGCAGGGGGAAGAGCTTTCTCTTACAAAGCCCCACAGTTATGGAACAGCCTTCCAATTAGTGTTCGGGACTCAGACACAGTCTCAGTGTTTAAGTCCAGGCTGAAAACATATTTGTTTAGTCAAGCTTTTTGTGAATAGTTTTTTCTTAGGTACACACTGTCTTAGGATCTAGAGGTCTCACAGGCATAGAGTGTTGTGGTGAACTGGGATGTTTGGATGCTGTCGCCCCCCACCCCCCCACTTTCACGTGTTCACCCAGGTTTGTTGATGGTGGAGTGGCTGGCCGCCTTATGTCCCAGGGAGCCCTCATGTCTGTGTTACCTTCTGGCTCTTCCTTTTAGTTATGCTGTCATAGCTAGTCTTACCGGAGTCCCTCCTTTCACTCACACCTAATAATCTCTTTCTCTTTCTGTTTCTCTTTCTTTCTCTCTCTCTCTCTCTCTCTCTCTCTCTCTCTCTCTCTCTCTCTTCCCCTCTCTCTTTCTGTTGAGCTGAGCTGATACTCCTGAGATGCCAGTGATCCCGACCCCTTCTGCTCTCCGGACCTGCCTGATCCATCCTGATGCCCTACTTCTGGTTGGAGATCTCATCAATTGGAAGTCACATGCTGCTGCTGAGGATTGCCCCACACAGTACAGCCTAAAGATCATTGAGATTACTGAGGATGGTACCACTTAAAAACCATAAAGATGGCTTTGGACCTCAATTCATATGAACAGTTATGCTATGATATCTTTAGGACTGCAATTGCCACAAACAGTTTTACACTCAAGTCACCATCAGTGAACAGTGGAGAAGTTCAACAGAACAGACTTCATGTAAAAACTGTAATGGATTTTCCTGGTTACACAACTGCACTATTTGACCATGTAGTATTAGCACATTTATAGAAGGGATTTATTTATTTATAATTGCATTATCCGGTGTCACCCAGATGAGGATGGGTTCCCTTTTGAGTCTGGTTCCTCTCAAGGTTTCTTCCTCATATCGTCTCAGGGAGTTTTTCTGTCGCCTCTGGCTGCTCATTAGGGATAAATTCATACATTTAAAATCTATATCCTGAATTTATATATTTCTGTAAAGCTGCTTTGGGACAATGTCCATTGTTAAAAGCACTATACAAATAAAACTGAATTTAATTGAATTATTTGTTACTAGAATAATTGGAAAAACACATAAACACTTAAATATTGAGCTCTGCATCTTTACTCAATTCAGTCTAAGTTTTAGCAATTCCTTATATATTCATAACCAGCATCATCTTGCAGTGTACATTAACAGAAGGCCAAACCACAAACCAAGTCATAGAAAGATAGTTTTATTGCCCAGGTGTTGGAGTACTTTTCTGTTTTGTTTTGATTTATAGAAAAAAAAACAAACAAACTGTACAGTTAAACACAAGCAATTGGAAATTGAAGCATTTTTCCCATAAAGTTTTAGGAATCCTATCTGCAGTTAAAAAACAAACAAACAAACAAACAAACAAACAAACAAACAAACAAAAATCCAAACATTTTCTTTTAATTTTCACTTCCTTTTCCCTTATCTTTTTATATTCAGCAAACTGTTCAGTGCATGCAATACCATTTTCTTCAAGATAGCCAAACGTTAAAAAAAAAGAAATAAACAAAACCTACTTAAATTAATAAAACAGTTAAACCATTAATAAAACCATTAAAGCCTTGTTAAAAGACAGTGTGTCTATATATATATATATATATATATATATATATATATATATATATATATATATATATATATATATATATATATATATATATACACACACACACACACACACCTTAAAACATAAAATAATTGTAAGCTATTTATTTATTTATTTATTTATTATTATTATTATTATTATTATTATTATTATTATTTTTTTTTTTTTCATTTTATATATTTTATTATTTTTAATCCCCTAACACTTAAAGTTAGATCTTTAAACAGAGTTTTTTTTTCTTTTTTTTTTTTTTTTTTTCAATTGTGCCCTGTTTTTTTTTTTTTTTTTCTGGAGATGTCGAAAATAGTAGTTATTTATACAAAACACTTTCTTATATACAAGAGTCATTATTTGCAGAAATTGTACTGACAGGAGGGGCCTGGGTAAAGCAGGAAATCCGATTGGTTGAGGAAATTGGCCAAACAGGGTGGATGGGGATTGATTCCTGACTCCACCCAATATTAACTCAGCTTTTCTTGTGATTACTGGGAACTACAGGATCCCTGATTTCAACTGGCTAAACAGACCTGCCCCACTGCATAACAACTGCATTTCTCAACAGAAGCAATCACATAAAGGAAAATAAGACAAACCAAACAGGAGACCATAAATATTAAAATGAAAAGCTGCATGTCATATCAGTCCATTGTGAGTATCTCCAAAGTGGTTAGACAGTTATTAAAAAAAAAAAAAAAGAAAAGAAAAAAAAGTACATGAAATGTCTGAACAAGAATGAATACTGTATGTCCACAGTCTTAATGAGACCTTCATGTACATACCTTTGTGGTTTTCTGTGCAACAAAGAGAGGGACACAGCTGAATTTAATTAATTGTGTGGCAGCCTGGGAAAACCCTTCACATGGTCAAATTTTTACATTTTCTATTATATAATTGTGAAAACTAAGTTGTGAAAATATTACCTGAACTGAAATTGGTATGGTATTGCACATATCTCAACCACAAATGAAGTTCTAGCATTTTAAGCCTGGTTACCCCCAAAAGTGAAAACAGAGAAATTTATATTTAAGGATATAATTCCAAATTCCAGTGAATGACGCCCGACCCCTCTACATTTATAACCTTACCTACAGCCGAATTTTAAAGAATCATTAGTTTGTAATATGAAATTCACATCTGTCCCAGCATCATCCACATCTGTCTCTGTCGCTTCAACTGGGGTAAACATCACTCACAGCATTTTAACACAAGCCTCATTGTCTTCACTTCACTCAACTGATCTCTGTTCACACTAACATTGGTGAGGAAATTCAATCACTTCTATTATGTAGGTTACATTTCTTTTTATTAATATCTTTTTATTAGTTTATTTAAACATTTTACAACAAACTTTGTCTTTTGTCATCTGTACATAGTGTGTAAGCACACTTCTCTGTTTTAATGATGATGTGAAGGCGCAAGTGCAGGACAATTTGACAGCCAGTATCTTATTACAAATAGAACTGATTAAGCTAATGACCATTTTGCTGTGGAACATAACTATCCAACAAAGTGTGACACTGATTGTGTGGGAGAACCACATTTAACTAGTGAGGTTTTAGACATCTTTAGACAGACTGACTGTTTTTACTACTGTGCTTGTTTAACTGGATCCCTAACCAACAAGATCCAACCAACCTGATCTTTGTAGGCAGATAGCCAAGGCAAAAACAAAAGTACAAAGTAGCCTAAATTAAAAGAGTTCCATGTCATTTTTGGTAAAACTATATTTTCTTAGAGGAAAGATGTCAAAGCATGTTACTGGCAGAAAAACACAATTTTGTTTTTTCATAATTTTTTGATGTTGGGTTTTCCCAGCCACCACACGTATATTCTGTGGTGGGATTGGAGTATACAAACAGTGTACACACCTTTAGGCAAACCCGGATTCAGCATTGCTCAAACAACAATGTTTGGATTGTAATTTAAGTGATCACTTCTTTACGAGTTATTCTTATTCAGTGACTCAAATTGCATTCTGATTACATCAGTTCTGTCAGTTTACTATTTTCTTATCTTATACTTTCAAAGTATATTTTATATTTTCATCCTACTTAATATCCTTTAAAGCAGCTGCAGAGTGGACCACATAATGTGTATGTGTGTGTAAGTTTTTAAAAATTTTTTTTTTTTTTTTTACAGGAGTAAAGGGTTGTACTGCAAGCATTATCTGTTGAGGCTTGGTATCAGTTTACTAGTGCTGACAACTTAATAAAATTAATGAGGACTTAATCGAAGTGTAAATCTTGACAATACTTCCACTTTTCAATAATGATAACTATTTAAAATTTTGGTGGAGAGGGAAAAGTAACATGGTGAATTTGGTCAATACATAAGTTAACATATCAGTTATTTCTAATACTCTACACATTGAACAAGTGTTGAAAGGCAGCAATAATGATTTATAATGTAAATAGAGCTCTGAAGATGTTTTCATCCTGGGGCTACAACGTGAAAGTACACACCAAATTAGTTTCAGTGGTGTAGTTTTTATCCATGCTATAAATATATTAAATTGTGTGCAATCATGTCTGTTATTAATACTACCACTGGCCTTTAAGACACCACTGTGATAATAAATGACATGTGGATTTATTAATGCACCTAAACATCTGACTACATATTGGACTGTAGATTTGATTTTGATTCTAAATAATTCTAGATAATTACTGATCCCTTTCATTTTGATTCCTGAATAGCAAACTCTCTGAGCAGCATTGGAGCTTCTAATCACAAGTGACTCCAAAGTCGACCCCTCACTAGCTTCACACACATATATTTCTGTTTGGTGTAACATTTGTTACCCGCTTATCTCTCCTTTTGTGATCAACCTCTCCTTTTGTTCTGCTGCTCCTCCCACTGCGCGATTGTCTTCAAATCTTTTTATATATATATACATATATATTTATTTATTTCTTTATTCAATTAGATAAGACATATTTCTGTTCTAATCAATTATATATTCACTTTATCTTTAAATAGAAATATATATCTATATGTATATCTATATCTATATATATGTCTATATATATATATATATAGATAGATATTTTGTGAAGAAACATTGTAATATATTTTCTTTTTTCTTTTCTGTATTGCAGGAGCCCTGATGTAGTGTTTTGTCCATTGAAGTCAGTGAATAGTTTTTTAGAATAGATTTTGTGAACATTAAGTTGGGCTTGGCTTTGGGACTCAGGTAGGTAAAGGGGAGGGAGACCAGATAATTAAGGGTACTTTGACATATGGAGTGTTTAGTCCATTTGAAATGAACCCTGGTGCGTTTTCCCCCTCGGTGTGGTTCATTTAGGCAGTTCAGTTGAGAACACATCGGTCACAATTGGACCAAAACAAAAAGTCAGAGCGTGTCTGTGAGATGCCGGTTTCAAATGCAGTTCCATTGCAGTGGGAGAGAGATTTGACCCTGAACCAACCCAACTGCAGGAAGTGAACTGGACATGCCGTGTATTTTGGGTTGTGGGCAACATTTTTTTTGTAGATGTGAGCTGCTAAACTGAGCTGTGAGGTGCAAACTGAGCCAAAGGACAGAGCTGTAGAGCTGCAATAATGCAATGAGTTCTGGATGTTTGATCCAATGTAAAAAAAAAAAAAAAAAGAGAGAGAGAGAGAGAGAGAGAGAGAGAGAGAGAGAGAGAGAAAATAATGTGATCTGGATGTGATACACAAAATGTTTTAAAACTAGTTATTTATATAATTATCTAATCATTTATTTAGCTTTTTCCTTGCATCATGTTCTCCATTCTCAGGTGATTTTTGTGTTTTTACATGCACTTGGCAATTCCATTGCTGTATTTTGGACCAGTGATTGAAAGAATTTTTCCAGTACGTTTTCAGCTCTACATGCCCATCAACCAATGTTTTTTTGTTTTATTTTTGCTTTTTTACTTCTTGGTTCAATTAATTTTGTGCAGTGTGAAATGTGTCTTGTACAAGGTTTGGTTGACGTTTGAAGGACATGAGAGAGAGAGAGAAGCATTATCAGTTCTTCCCTTGCAGTTTGCCTCCACCCTTCACTACATTCATCCCTACGCTAACAGAAGCTAGTGTCCATGTCTGCAGACACGGGCCAATACAGCCCTCTGGTGGCGGGACAAACAAGTACTAACTACAGAAACGCTAATTGGCATCAGCACGTCTTGCAATCATATACACTTGCCATTCTCTGTATTTCTGATCCCTCATCCTTCAGTTCCTCACACACCTATGCTCTGTCCATCCGTAAAAAGCTGAGATGTTTACATGGGGATGGGGGTTGGGAGGTTGAATCAAGCACAGAAAACAGATATCAGAACGGAAGCCATCCTTACATAGTCATAGTTAAGGGATATAAAGCACTGAGGGAGAGGTGGCACAGATAAAAACACCTATAGTATTAACTCTGGACACATATGATAATTAATTTTGCTGTATGGTAGGTCTGTCCACCTCTTCAACTCACTGTTTTTAGTTTATTAGTTTTCCATTTTCTCTATCGCTTATGCTATAACTCAATATTGAAGCAGAGCAGAATATAGGGAAATGCTTTACACCCGTTTGTTTTTTTTTCTGTCCCCAAAGATCAAACCCAAAAAGCCTTCTGATGATGTGTGCCTATAACATGTGTACATATATACTTACATATATAAACACACATGCACACTCAGACAGACCCACATGCGAAGGCCTGAGAAAATTCTAGAAATTTAAAATAAATAAATAAATAAATAAATAATGGGGGGAAAAAATCCATCCTCCGTGAAATGGCTCCAGTTTTTCTTTTTCAGTTTTGTTTTTAAAATAGTCATTAACACTTTGTACAGTGTTTATCAGCTGTATGAAAAAAAAAAATCCAAATACTTAACTTTATCAGCATACGCCACGATCACGGACTTGTCCAGACCAGCCTGACTAGGAAGGGAAAAAAGACACCAAGCCTGCTTTTCTTTTATGCATAAGCACTTTCCGAGGCAATGCATCGCAATATGCTTATTCTTTTGCAAGAGACATAAAAAAGAATCATATTTATCTCCTTAAAAACATCTAGACATATTAGTGTGAAACAATATATATTTTAAAACTGTTGAATTTTCCTACTCTCAGGTAGTCAAATTAAGAAGTGCACATCAAATGTAAATTGTGCATAAGGTCCAAGGTGTCTTCAGTGGAAACAAAAGAAATCAAAGTGAACAAAAATATAGGTTTGGCATAGTAAAATTGAAGACAGATGGCCAAAGGGTTAGGGTTAGGGTTATATATCACATATATTATGTGAAAAAGAAGGTGAGGGTGAGGGTGAGGGTGGGGGAGGGTGGGGGAGGGTGGGGGGAACAAATAGAGAAAAATAGGTTAGGGTGGACATGGGAGCAAGGGAGAGAAAGAAAGAACAAGAGGGACAGTACGAAAGAGACCCCTGTGGTGGATAAGTCCAGTCAGTGCACAGTTCATTCACCACCTTGTGCCAGGCAGACAGTAAATGTATCTCAATTTATGCAATTATATATGTTTTTGTGTGTGTGGAGGAGGGAGAACAGCACCTACACCAGTGTGTAGGACTTTGAATATGCCCCAGCACTCTGCTTCTGCAGTCTGCCCAATCCAGATGAGCTGCTCTCCAGCAGAGAGTCTCTTGAACCACCAACCTTGGAGCTGCTGCTCACGCCACCTCCCCCTGTGGAGCCAGAAGTGGCCACAGCACCAGCTGCAGCTCCAGCAGCTCCAGTGCTTTGGCCAGCTGAGGAGGTGGAGGAGGAGCTGGGCATAGTTAGAGTCCTCTGGGGCAATGTGGATGTGCCCGAGCTGATGCTGGAGCCACCTGTGGTGGTGCTGGAGGCTGGGCCTGATGCTCCTGAGCTGGTTAGGCTACTTAAGCCACCGTGGCTGAGCGTCAGGGCCTGTTGTTTGGATGGGTCTAATGTCATGTGGCGGCCCTGTGTGTGGTAGGCACGAGCCGCCAAACTTCGAATAGAAGCTTCACGTGGCGGCACCACTGGGCATGGGTCATGCAGCTCAGCTTGTTTGCGGAAGAATGGCTCTGTCTTCATATAAAGGGGGAGATTACAGTACTCACCTGGGCAGAGAGAGAGAAAAAGAAGTCAGAAGTAAAAATCATTAGCTGAATAGCATACCTTTAAAAAGCATCTCAGTTTATTGGAAGCCTTGCTCTTATTCAGTAAATCCAAATGTACATGGATTCACAAAACCTCTTGAATGAGTACTTCACCTAAAACACAATTGTTTAACGCTCCAGGGTCCCATGAACACTATCTGAACAATCCTATACTTTATGTCCCTATTTTTTTTGTTTTTATTCACTACTAGTCATGTTTACATAGAACATGCAAAGAAAGATGTACTAGCACAATTCTGGTTGTGCTTCAGTAACTCACTCTTGTTGGCACGGTGTGGAATTGGCACCGCTACATTCTTGCCACGGTCATAGTCCTGTGGTTTTGGTGGAGATGCTGTAAAGCGGCAGATGCCTGGCTCGGATGGCGTGCTCATGGATGTCATGCTGTCGGCATTTTCATTAGTACCTGTGGTCATCTGGTCCGAAGAACTGTCTGAAATGAAGCACTCTGTGATCTCAAACTTAGCGTGCTGCAGGTGCTCTTCCAGCTTGGCGTGCTCGTAAGCACGAGCCAGTTCCTCATATGTGGAAGAAGCACTCTCCGTCGAAACCATGCTGTTACGGCCCTTGTCTGAGACATAAGGCAGGGTTGCGGGAGGAAGACACAGAATGATTAACAGCTGGTTTAATGATGCTGGAGGTGAATAAATAGAATCCATTTTGATTCTAGCTTAAAGATTAAAATATACACATATATTAAAAATGACTAGTCAATCAGCTTGGTGTTGAAATTTAGTTTATTCAGTTTTGCACTGGAGACACAAGGCTAATAAAGCTATCAGTTAATGGAAGCATATAACTACCAGTTAGCATAAAGAAAACTGTATACTAAAATCATTAGACACAAGCCTCAAAAGTTTTATTTTATAAAGTTACATTAAGTCAATTACCACCCACCAGCCAGCTCTGCCCTATCATACGACAACTACCAACCAGGAAGGGTGAAGGCTAACACATGCTTCCTCTGACACACGTGAGGGCAGTCAAGCACGTCTTTTCAAACTGCTGCTTATGCTGCATCACAGGACAGTGTAACATGAGGAAAGAGCTATCTTCCACATACATGAGCTCACAGACACCTATGTTTGGATAGTGTTTGACAGGGAAGAATATGCTTTTGGTATGCTATATGCTATCCCTCCCACCCAGAGAGCACAACTAGTTTTGCTCCCTAGGTTTCTGGCCATAAATTCCTGTGACATTGTTGAGTTATTTTAAAATGTACAATATTATACAGTACTGTGCAAAGGTTTTAGGCACATGCAAAGAAATGCTGTAGAGCAAAGATTCAAAATAATGAAATTATAAATAAATTAAATGTTTGTACATTTAAAAAAATACTGTAAAGAGCAGTAAACAGTATTAAATGAAACAAAGTCAATATTTGGTATGACAAAAAATAAAATAAAAATAAAAACAGTAGTCTCCGGTACAATTAGTGCAGTTTTATAAGGAACTGAGCTGGTAAGTTTTATTGAGCATCTTGCAGAACCAGACAGTTCTTCTGGAGACTTTGACTTTCGCACTCGTTTCTTATTTTGCAGCAAAACCCAGCAGCCTTCATTGTGTTTTTTGTCTGAAAAGTGTCTCTTACGTAATATGCTGCTTTCTTTAATGACATACAAACATTTTTCTGTAACATTTCATTTTGTGCTAGAAAACTAATGTTTGGGAATCTAAAATGTTTTTGTACTGACTTGATAATGTAGAAGTCATAAAATAAAAAATCTATAATAAAGTTTGTACTAAGAAAAACAGGGTGCCTAAAACCTTTGCACAGTACTGTGTATGGGTTATCAAATATATTTTAAAATATTAAAATATACTATATTTTAAAATATACTATATTATAAAATATTTAATTTAGTTACAGATCAAATTAAAACAATTATTTTATTTAGATTTGATATTTACATACATTTTCACATTACTTCCTGTGCAGAATTGACCACATTCTCCCCAAGCCCTCATGGGGTTCCTCTGGCCTCTCTGTTTTTCTCCCACCGACAAAAGATAGACCGGTAGGTGAACTGATAACACTAAATTGCCCCTAGGTGTAAATAAGTGTGTGTGCATGGTGCCCTGTGATGGACTGGCGCTTCCCCTCTGCCCAATATCCCCCACCATCCCCGTGTCCAGTGTTTCCAGGACAGACTCTGGATTCACCATGACTCTCACCAGGATGAAATAATGAATTTTCATACATTTATAATCGACCTAAGGTTGTTTTCCTCTTAGAGGAATAGTAGTAATAATCTCTGCCTCTGGCGTTTCCTTGTCTACCCTCCTAGTATGTGCCTTTTTCTGGGTCCAAGCATATGTTCTTATGCTGTAAGTGCATGTATCTTAGTAAAATATTCTGAAAATAGTTATTTCTCTTTGACAGCATTGTTCTTACAAGTTTGAAAGTTCAGATGTGATATATTTGTAAGATTGAATATCTTAATAGTAACATGCTATGCTTTTTTGTGATTTAAATAAATTAAAGAAATATACGGTTATTTTCATGTAAAGGTGTTGTTTGTTCATTCCATACTAATATATATATATATATATATATATATATATATATATATATATATATATATATATATATATATATATACTGTAGTATATTTAATGGTATTTATTTTAGCACGCAAATGTAAATTAAATGTAACCTTTTCACAAGACACAAACATAGAGTTGTTAAATTATTTCAGATAAACTTCCATCATTTAAATACCATTTACTGATTTCTGAACAATTCAGTAGATTGATGAAAACTGTAGTAACTTTTTAATATGGTTTAACAACACCTACCAGACTATTCAGCTATTTGTTGTATGTTTTAAATGGTACTACTTATCAAAGGTTTGAGACGAGTACAGTATGTGAAGATTTTGGCAGACAGTTTTCATGAAATCAAGTTTAAGGAGTCGTTAGATCCATTCTTTTATACTGTGGCTGCATTTACATTATGTAAACATTTGTTTACCTGTGTCCTGGGACAGACTGGCACTATAACTGTCACTCTCTGTTACAGTGATACCATGCTGGGAGCCGACGGTCCGCCAGTCAGAGGTCAGGGTGCGGGCAGGTGTGGATGCCTGGCACTTTGTCAGGGTCCACTGGCTTGAGTAACGGTTCCTTGTACTGTGAGCCGACTTGACACTCTTCCTTGACACTGGATCTGGGAATAGAATGGAATATGGAATAATATGGAAATAGGATATGGAAAAATGGTGAAAATGTGTATAAATTAAATAAAGCCCATTTTAAATAACTAGGAAATTGCATCAAGAATATATTGGGCAAAACATGGAACTTACTGGTTCCTGGTCTAATATCAGACATGTCAATTAACGGTCCAGTGTTCTGAATAAGGGCGGGATGATGCACAGACACGCCTGTGCAGAAGCTCTGGGGGTTTACTGATTGGCTGAACTCTGTGTCTGTCACCGGAATGGTGGCTTTGTCTTCACCTAAATGCACATGATAAAAGAAAGTCAGAGATAATTCACTCAAAATCATGCAAATAGACAAGGCATGCTATAATATACACACATAGATTAAACAGTGAAATGACAGACCAATCTGTTTGATGCCCTCCTTATCTTCAATAAGCAGTTGTACACGTGGTATATCTATGTGCAGCCGTGGCCCCTGGGGTGGGCCCTTCACTGGAGTGTCAAAACTGCGATTGTTCTTACTACTCCAGGTGTGAAATGTACCCACACACACACACACACACACACACACACACACACACACACACACACACACACACACACACACACACACACACACAAATAAATAAATACACACAAAGACAAATCTTGGCCAGATTATGATTATGCTGGAGCACCATATTCTTACCTGATCAACATTTCAGCCAAACTCTTAGCATCTGAAGAAGCACAGTAGAAAAAATGTGAATATATTTCAGATATTTATTCTGGATAGCAAATACCTTTCCTATTTAATACTAAATATTTCTCTATCTGCTGTTCTCATCTACTTCCATATTCCATATATCTATATTTCACTCCCTTCATCACCCTCTTCCTCACCTCGAAGTCTCTTCAGCCTCTTCTCTTTGCGCTTCTTTCGAATGATGAAGAGGAGGGCCATGCCCAATGTAACTAGAATGACAGGACAGCCAATGGAGAACAGCTTCTTTACATCATCGCCTTCCCCACGTGCAGACTTGATTGGGGGAATGGTACCTTTGCAAAAACAGCACAAAATGAAATGATCTTGAAGATCTGGTTCTTAATAAAAGAACAAGGAGATTTAATATTTCAGCGTTTATGTTACGTTAGTGTTATTTTCTGATAAATCTAGCTGTCTTTCAATGCTGTTGGGAATGGGGCTGGGAATACACCCTGGTTGAGATGCCAATCCATCACAGGAGTCCATGCACACATTCATTATTCACACCTAAAAAGGAGTAATGTACTCAGAATTTATCACATAATTGAAAATGGATTCTGATTGGCTAACTCACTGCCATCGTAGTCTAGTGTGGCAAACTGGGAGGTCTGGTTGCCACAGCCAGCACTGTTGCAGGCCTTCATCTTCAGCTCGTACCAGGTGGCTTCACGCAACTCAGCCAGGAAGACATCGGTTGTGCCATTGGTGCGTACGCTTTGCCATGCATAGGTGCCTTTGGGCCGGAAGTCAAGCAGCACAGCATTGATGGGGCAGCCTCCGCTGCTCCAGCCCTGCAGATTGAGCCGAGCATGGGTGGAGTTGATGTGGGTGAACAGGGGTTGGTCCTTGTTGAACTGCGGCTCTGTAGGGACGACAGGGAAAGATTTGGACCTCAAGGTTTTGTGTTGCTTAATAAGCAGTCCCTACTGTGCAAGACCTTTCTATATGAGAAGAAAACTGATATAGATCAAATTCATATCAAATTGTGCTTTCTTACCTCTGCCATGAGTCTTCGCCTCAATGATTTCACTTATCCTACCAGCTCCCACGCTGTTCTTGGCAGCTAACTTGACCTTATACCAGGTGCCACAGCGGAGGTTATCCAGCTTGAAAGAGCGCTCAGTGGAGCTAATGAACACATCTCTCCACTCTTCTGTATTATCCACAGAGTACTGCAGCACAAAGCCTGCAAACACACACAAATACAATGTAAAGGTCTGAGTGAGTTTACGACTAATGACTATGACTAGTCCACTTACTTACACAACTTTTATATATTTAAAATGATGGTAATCATGTAATGCTAAAATCATGGAAAATGGGCCAGGTAGTATTAGCTAGCACCCTGCACCCTGGAATGAGTTTTCCTCACTCTTAGCTTTGTATGAAGCTTAGAAGTTGTGGCAGAGTTGCCTTCTCACCACTAGAGGGTGCAAATATTTCAAAGATCATGAGTTTCAATCTGAAAAACTCGAGGAAGAGAAAAAAAGGCTGCTGTCGGGACACCAACAGGGACACAACAGTCTTTAGTTTGGTTTTGGTGTTTACATGTGATATGACAATTTTGTACACACACACACACACACACACACACACACACACACACACACACACACACACACACACACACACACACTGTAGACAAATTATCTAAATAGACACTTTTTATGAGACATCAACAGAGGTATTTGTATTAGTGACTAGACTGTAACCAGAACTGAGATTATTCCAATTCTTCAGAGAAATGAATATACAAGGAAATGTAGAGAGTGTAAAGCATGGCTGATCAGAAATAAAGGTCCTTACTAAGTGAACACAAGCACATAAAAGCATAAGCATCATAAGCTACAGAGACCTGACAGGATGAATAGAAAAGGTGGGGCATATACACACTTGCTTAGACAAAAGAAAGTGGGGAAAGCAGCATATAAACATGTAAATAGACTCAGTGAACAGTGACAGTTGGACAAAGGAAGCCAAGTGGACCAAATATGACAAACTGAGAGGCTGAGACTGAAAGAGGTGGGAGAGGTTGTGTGAGAGTAGTGATCAAGAAAGAAGAGTAAAAATGAATAAGAAAAAATAATTTGATTGAGTAAACGATAGAAAAAAGGAGTTGTACCTCTGATGGAGCTCCCGCCATTGTCTCCAGGGATCCAGGCCAGAGTAATAGAGGAGGTTGAGGTGGTGGAGACTGTTAAACGCGGCTGATCTGGAGGAACTGACACACCCATGGATAAATATAGTCAAATATTATAGTCTTTAATAATTGTCCACCTTCTGTGTATACAGTACTGTGCAAAAGTTTTAGACACCCTATTATTTTTTAGTACAAACTTTGTTATAGAGTTTTTATTTTATGACTTCTACATTATCAAGTCAGTACAAAAATCATTTTAGATGCCCAAACATTAGTTTTCTAGCCCAAAATGAAATGTTACAGAAAAATGTTTGTATGTCATTAAAGAAAGCAGCATTCTTTCTTATTACGTAAGAGACACTTTTCAGACAAAAAACACAATGAAGGCTGCTGGGTTTTGCTGCAAAAATAAGAAGCGAGTGCGAAAGTCAAAGTCTCCAGAAGAACTGTGTCTGGTTCTGCAAGATGCTCAATAAAACTTACCAGCTCATTTCCTTATAAAACTGCCCACATTGTACCGGAGACTACTATTTTTATTTATTTATTTTTTGTCACACCAAATATTGACTTTGTACTGTTTACTGCTCTTTACAGTATTTTTTTTTTAATGTAGAAACATTTAATTTATTTATAATTTCATTATTTTGAATCTTTGCTCTATAGCATTTCTTTGCATGTGCCTAAAACTTTTGCACAGTACTGTACACACACACACATATATATATATATATATATATATATATATATATATATATATATATATATATATATATATATATATATATATATATATATATATATTGAACCTTACCTTGCACTAGTAGGTTCACAATTATGGTATCGAATCCTAGTGTGTTGGTGGCTGTGCAGGTGTAGTAGCCAGAATCCTCTGCTTTTACAGAGCGCAACAACAGTGTCCCGTTTGCCAGAATGTTCCGCTGACCATCCTGAGAGACGGGAATAGCAGTGTTCTCGCTGCGGAGGTCAAAGTCGAAATTATATTTTCTTGTAGTTTGCACACCATTACTGTACAAAAGACCACTTACTAATATAAAACAAACAAAAACAATGGTATAGGGAAATGTGTGAGTTATTGCTGGTATTTTATTAAAAAATAAAAAATATGCAATATCCAGAGTAGTTTATTTTATAATTTATTTTATACTGTAATATGGACAGAGCTTTTGAAATGAATGCAGAGATGAATGCTAATGAAAAACTAGACCTAAAACTGTAACTCACCTGTCTTTGGTCCATTTAATTGTGGGAGTTGGCTCCCCAACTGAACTACATGGCAGCCGTACCTCCTTCATCCATGGAGTAGTAACTGTACCCCCAAAAGATAGTATCTTAGCAGGAGCTAAGGGGAGAGACAGAGAGTAAAAAGCTTAAATCTTGAACCATCACAGATTCTTCAGTTTGTCCCTCTGTGATAACCCATAAAGGTTATATGTAGGACCCTACAACAGAGAGTTTCTATAAGAGAGAAGTTTAGATAGGAGAGAATTTGAACTCATGTAGGAAGCTAATGGACCATGGACCATTGAGAGACATTTTTCTTCTAAGATTGTACCATATAAACTGGCAACTCAGTGTAAAAGGACAGCACTGTACCTGTCTTGTACCTTTCAAAAAAAAAAAAAAAAAAAAAAAAAATCAGTTGACAAAAATGTAAGGTCCTTGAGAACACATGAATGCATTATAAAAAAATTCATTTGTCTCATGATCAGTCCAAATGATAAGTCCAAAGATAACAGGAGAATCTGAATACACTATACAAGCAGACAGTACACAAACACACTTGGGTACTGGGTAGGGCCTCCTTTTGCTCTTAAAACGGCCTCAATTCTTCATAGCATGGATTCCACAAGATGTTGGAAACATTCCTTGGAGATTCTGGTCCATGTTGAAATGATTGCATCCTGCAATTCCTGCAGATGTTTCAGGTGCAGTTTCGTGCTGTGAATCTCCCGCTCTACCACATCCCAAAGGTGTTCTACTGGATTCAGATCCGGTGACTGGGAACGCTGCTGAAGAGCAGTGAACTCATTGTCATGTTCATGAAGCCAGTTTGAGACGACTTTTGCTTTGTGACATGGTGCATCATCATACTGGAAGTAGCCATTAGAAGATGGTAAACTGTGGCCATGAAGGCATATACATGGTCAGCAACGATACTCAAATATAGTATTAATGGGCTCAAATTGTGCCAAGAAAACATTCCCCACAGCATTACACCACCTCCACCAGCCTGGACTGATGACACAAGGCAGGTTGGGTCCATAGATTCATGCTGTTGGTGCAGAATTCTGACCAAACCATCTGTGTGCCTCAGCAGAAATCGAGATTCATCAGACCAGGCTATGTTTCTCCAGTCTTCAGCTGTCCAGTGTTGGTGATCCTGTGCCCTCTGCAGCCTCAGCTTTCTGTTCTTGGCTGACAGAAGAGGAACCTGATGTGGTCTTCTGCTGTTGTAGCTCCTCAGCCTCAAGTTTTGACATGTTGTGCATTCTGAGATGCTTTTCTGCTCACCACAATTGTACAGAGTGATTATGTGAGTTACTGTAGCCTTTCTGTCAGCTAGTCTGGCCGTTCTGACCTCTGACCTCTCTCATCAACAAGGCGTTTCTGTCTGCAGACCTGCTGCTCAATGGATGTTTTTTCTTTGTGTAAACTCTAGAGACTGTTGTGCATGAAAATGTGCCCTTCTAGCACTAACAATCATGCCACGGTCAAAATCACTAAGATCACATTTTCCCCCATTCTGATGGTTGATGTGAACATTACCAGAAGCTGCCGGCCCGTATCTGCATGATTTTATGCATTGTGCTGCTGCCAAACCATTGGCTGATTAAATAACTGCATGAATGAGTAGGTGTACAGGTGTTCCTAATAAAGCGTTCAGTGAGTGTAGACCCACTCTTTAATTTTCTAATGAAAAATATTGATTACACTGCCCATGTTATTTTCTCCTCCCCTCATCCTCATTACTGCACACTACACTGGCCATCAGCTGCTATTTCTCTATCCATCAAGTCTTCCTTTGTTTAGAGTCATTTGCATCACAGAACTAACAATACAGTAACCCTGTATCAGGTCACAGAGGGCAGACAGAGAAGAGGGCTAAGAGAGAAATAAGGAGATAATGATGGCAGAGTGAACCCACTTTCTTTTACAAACATTGGATGAGTGAAAGTAAATCAGTTAATTTGTCAATTCATCATAATATTAGTTTTTACATAACTTAAATTTCTCATTATGTACCTTTTAAAGCAGGCTCCACAGTGACCTTCTCGCTGATGTTTCCCCGACCGGCAGTGGTAACAGCTGCTGCCCAGATAAGGTACTGCTGTCCTTGATTCAGGTGTGTGATGCGGTAAAATAGCACTTCTGGGTTTGCCTCATATTCACTGGGAGCCTGAGAGCAACAAAACAAAATATTAAATGCTTAGAGAAAAGAGAGAAAACAAATCACTGCAATGATTCAAAGAAGCTTGTGCTTATTCTTGATGATGCCAAGAGTGTGAAAAACCATGTATGCTGAATAAATATCTCAGATGATATCATCATACATTATTAAGATTTTGTGTGATTAAGGTTTTGTGATTTCAGAACCATATAAAAGAAAGGAAGACTTTTTTTAGATTCTTCACCTTCCACACAATCCATGTGATTCTTACGATGACATTTGACATGTTCATTTTCTTTCATGTGCTCACACACACACACACACACACACACACACACACACACACACACACACACACACACACACACACACACCCAACAAACACACACACACACACACACACACCCAACACACACACACACACACACACACACAACACACACACACCCCTACAGTTGCCTTTCCCCACAGACTACCCCTAAGCTTACCCTGCCATCCACACTCACAACACCCCCCTAGCCATAACATTGACACACTGACATACTCATGCATCACATTACTTGTCATATTACATTATGTTCTATTTTCTTGTGCATATACTTTACATATTCTTAAGAAGTCTTATTTATTTGGGGGTAAATACATTTCTTTAGTGTCTCTATATCATCTCTTTGGACTGGTTCATGTCTTTCTCTTTCTATTTTTTCTGCCTCCATAGCAAAAAAGCAAGTAAAGGGAGGTTCAGAGTGAGGGAGGCAGAGTGGTGTAACGGATATTGAAATATTCCTCTGGCATGTAGATAGGGGTGATCCAGGGAGCGATAGTGGGAGATAATGAAAAGAGGAACAAAAGTACTCCCTGCACGGTGTGTCTGACCCTCCCTCCCTCCCTTTCTCCTCTCACACTCATTTACATAGTAATCACCCCATGCTCTGCAAGAAACCAGGGAGGGATGGAGAGAGAGAGAGAGAGAGAGAGAGAGAGAGAGAGAGAGAGAGAGAGAGAGAGAGAGAGAGAGAGAGAGAGAGAGAGAGATGTAGGGAGAGAAAGACAGAAACATAGAGAGAGAGAGAGAGAGAGAGAGAGAGATTTGTGAATGAAGAGAAAGTGTGTCAGTAAGCCTGCACAGGTACATTAATTTGGTGTAAGAATACACAAATAATGCTTGTGCATGTGTGTGTCTGTGGGTATGATAGCGTGCAGATAAGGTGGTTATAAATGTGATAGAGCCTCAGGGGAGAGTGGATGTGTGCATGCGTGGGTGCATGTGTTGTGTTTGTGTGTGTTAGCTTGTTTCCTGCTCTCACTGATGAACAGATGAGGTTGTCTAGGCAACGTGATGAGACACAGATATGCAAATGAGAAGGGGAGAGTGAGCTGGCATGCACACACTGCAGTATGAGGCACACATATCCTGCTGATATTGCACCACTGTCTCTTACACACACACACACACACACACACACACACACACACACACACACACACACACACACACACACACAAAGATCAACGCAGACACATTAAGAATACAGACTGATACAGATAATACTGAAATAAAAAGGTGCTTTAAACATCTCAATACACCACAACACACACACACACACACACACACACACACACACACACACACACACACACACACATAAAAAAAAACAACAATGCAGAAATATATAAATATAGTTTATTTATACAAAATAAACAATCCAGTTGTCACATTTTCACACCCTTTGTTTCTTACTGGTTGGGCTGATCCGGGGCTGGAGCAGTAAATGGTGTATTTCCTGATGATGCCATTTGGCTTGTTCGGAGGAAGCCAGGATACCACAACACTGCTGGCAGAGGAGGGGACAGCTTTGATGCCTGCTGGAGGTCCAGGGTCTAAGAGAGCAAGAAAAAATGTTTTATTTATTAATTAATTTATTTACTTGTTTGTTTGGGTTTTTTTGTTGTTGCAAAAATAAGCATCACACAAGCTTTATATGACACTTTTTGATGGGTTCATCAATTAATCTATGGATCGTTTTTCACATTCTAGAGAGTCCTATTTTGAGCCCTCACTGAAAGGGAAACAAACTGTTGTATGGTTCTTCATGAAATCTATAAAGGTTTCCCCATAGGGTCAAGAAAACCCTCTAGGGTTAGGGTTAGGGTTAAACCTTTTTTTTTTTTTTTTTTAAAGACTGTAAACTATAAAGTGAGCAGAACTGTTTGCAGCTTTGCTGGACTTAGCCATTAAGAGGCTCAAATGAGTCAGTAAAGACAAAAAAAGAGCAAAAGAGAAAGACAGATTGACAGATGTTAGAAGGGTAACATATGCTCAGTTTAGCATGTACTGTGCTTAGTAGTAAACCATCCTTCACTGTCAGCTTCATTTGTGTATACAGAGGGTATAGAAAAGAATCACCCCCTTTAAAATAATCACATTTTATTTTGCTTTGCAGACTGAAATGAAGATGGACACAGTTTCTGTTTTATCCAGCTGTATTTACTCAGTGCAACTTATAACATCCAAGTGAAAGATATAACACCAACATGTCAGAAAATAAATAAATAAATAAAAAAACAGAATCACTGAGTTATAAAAAGGATCACCCCCCCTCCTAAAAATGACTTGTAAACTCAATAAAGTGTAGCTAATCACCTTCTCAATGGCACACAAAGCCATTTGACTTTCAACTGTGAACAGCTATGGTCATTTTGATTAGCTCAGCATGAAAAGAGCTTTCCTGGAGCATTTCAGTCCTTGGTAGTGCAACCTAAGCAAACAATCAACTATGGGTGGCAAGGCACTGTCAAATAATCTCCGGGATAAAGTTGTGGACAGGCACAAGTCAGGAGATGAATACAAAAAAATTTCAAAGGCTTTATCAATGCCTCGAAGCACAGTGAAGTCTATTGTTAAGAAGTGGAAGGTATTTGGTACAACACAGACCCTCCCTGGATCAGGACGTCACTTCAAACTGGATGAAAGAGCTAGGAGGAAACTGGTCAGAGAGGCTACCAAGAGGCCTACAGCAACTCTGAAGCAGTTGCAGGAATTTATGACAGAGTGGTCATTGTGTGCATGTGACAACAATATCACAAATTCTCCACAAATGTGGCTTGTATGGGAGGGTTGCAAGAAAAAAGCCACTCCTGAAGAAAGGCCACATGAACACATCCTGAAGATTCTTGAGGCCACATGGAAAAAGTTGTTATGGTCAGATGAGACTAAAATTGAATTATTTGGCCTCAACACCAAACGATATGTCTGGCAGAAATCCAATACAGCTCACCATCCAAATAACAACATTCCTACAGTAAAGCATGGAGGTGGTAATATCCTGTTATGGGGGTGTTTCTCTGCAGCAGGGACTGGAGCACTTGTCAGGATATAAGGAAAAATGGATGGAGCAAAATTCCGTCAAATTCTTGAGGAATCTGCTTCCCTCTGCCAGAAAGTTGTCAATGGGAAGAAGGTTTACCTTCATGACAATGACCCAAAGCACACAGCAAAACTGACCACACAGTGGTTGAAGGAGAAAAAGGTGAATGTCCTTGCATGGCCTAGTCAGAGCCCAGACTTAAACCCCATTGAAAATCTGTGAAATGACTTGAAGACTGCAGTCCACAATGGTCACCATCAAATTTAACTGAACTTGAGCAGTTCTGCAAAGAAGAGTGGGCAAATATTGAAAAGTCTAGATGTGCAAAGTTAGTAGAGACATATCCCAACAGACTAAAGGCTGGAATTAAAGCAAAAGGCGGTTCAACAAAATACTGACACAAGGGGGTGATCCTTTTTCCAACTCAGTGAATCTGTTTTTTAATTTTTAAACATTTTTTCTGACATGTTGGATCTTTCACTTGGATGTTATAAGTTGCACTGAGTAAATACAGCTGGATAAAACAAAAACTGTGTCTGTCTTCATTTCAGACTGAAAAGCAACAAAATGTGATTATTTTATATATATATCCTAGCTTGGTAGGAAATTGGGGTCAGCCATGATACGGCGCCCCTGGAGCAGAAAGGGTTAAGGGCCTTGCTTAAGGACCCAACAGTGGCAGCTTCTGAGCAGCAATCCAGCGCCTCAACCATTGAGCCACAACCCTTTCAGGTATACAAATGAAGCTGACCAAACCAAACACAAATGACCAGTTTGATCAATAAAAATATATTGGCTTTGTGTGCATTCTGACCAATCTCAAAGTTTAAAGATCTCAAAGCTTAAAGAAAAGTCTGCTACAGGTGCTCTGACTAATTCAAGTTGATTGTTTTAATATATTGCAAAACATATAATGTATAATTAAAATGCACAGCGATATAACCACAGTAATGTGCATATTGTGCAGCGCTAATAGGCAGACTTAAACACAGAGTGAACCTTTATATAGTGTACCTATGAAAAACTCAATCCCTGAGAAAGCCCTTTACAAACAAAAGGACAGCATAGTGGTGTATGAGTATTTACATACAGTATCTCACAAAAGTGAGTACACCCCTCACATTTTTGTAAATATTTTATTATATCTTTTCATGGGACAACACTGACAAAATGACACTTTGCTACAATGTAAAGTAGTGAGTGTACAGCTTGTATAACAGTGTAAATTTGCTGTCCCCTCAAAATAACTCAACACACAGCCTTTAATGTCTAAACTGCTGGCAACAAAAGTGAATACACCCCTAAGTGAAAATGTCCAAATTGGGCCCAATTAGCCATTTTCCCTCCCCGGTGTCATGCGACTTGTTAGTGTTGCAAGGTCTCAGGTGTGAATGGGGAGCAGGTGTGTTAAGTTTGGTGTTATCGCTCTCACACTCTCTCATACTGGACACTGGAAGTTCAACATGGCACCTCATGGCAAAGAACTCTCTGAGGATCTGAAAAAAAGAATTGTTGCTCTACATAAAGATGGCCTAGGCTATAAGAAGATTGCCAACACCCTGAAACTGAGCTGCAGCATGGTGGCCAAGACCAAACAGCGGTTTAACAGGACAGGTTCCACTCAGAACAGGCCTCGCCATGGTCGACCAAAGAAGTTGAGTGCATATGCTCGGCATCATATCCAGCGGTTGGCTTTGCAGAATAGACGTATGAGTGCTGCCAGCATTGCTGCAGAGATTGAAGGGGTGGGGGGGGTCAGCCTGTCAGTGCTCAGACCATACGCCGCACACTGCATCAAATTGGTCTGCATGGCTGTCATCCCAGACGGAAATGTCTTCTAAAGATGATGCACAAAAAAGCCTGCAAACAGTTTGCTGAAGACAAGCAGACTAAGGACATGGATTACTGGAACCATGTCCTGTGGTCTGATGAGACCAAGATAAATTTATTTGGTTCAGATGTTAACAAGCGTGTGTGGCGGCAACCAGGTGAGGAGTACAAAGACAAGTGTGTCTTGCCTACAGTCAAGCATGGTGGTGGAAGTGTCATGGTCTGGGGCTGCATAAGTGCTGCCGGCACTGGGGAGCTACAGTTCATTGAGGGAACCATGAATGCCAACATGTACTGTAACATACTGAAACAGAGCATGATCCCCTCCCTTTGGAAACTGGGCCACAGGGCAGTATTCCAACATGATAATGACCCCAAACACACCTCCAAGACGACCACTGCCTTGCAAAAGAAGCTGAGGGTAAAGGTGATGGACTGGCCAAGCATGTCTCCAGACCTAAACCCTATTGAGCATCTGTGGGGCATCCTCAAATGGAAGGTGGAGGAGCGCAAGGTCTCTAACATCCACCAGCTCTGTGATGTCGTCATGGAGGAGTGGAAGAGGTGGCAACCTGTGAAGCTCTGATGAACTCCATGCCCAACAGGGTTAAGGCAGTGCTGGAAAATAATGGCACTTTGGGCCCAACAAAATATTGACACTTTGGGCCCAATTTGGACATTTTCACTTAGGGGTGTACTCACTTTTGTTGCCAGCGGTTTAGACATTAATGGCTGTGTGTTGAGTTATTTTGAGAGGACAGCAAATTTACACCGTTATACAAGCTGTACACTCACTACTTTACATTGTAGCAAAGCGTCATTTCATAAATCATATTTTTCATAATTTCATAATTATGAATAATTTCATAATTCATTTCATATAATAAAATATTTACAAAAATGTGAGGGGTGTACTTACTTTTGTGAGATACCATAAGTGTGTGTTTTTGCACATGTTTTGGGGGTATGTAGGTTTAGGAGGCTTTAAGAAATGTTCAATATTTTTGAGGTTTAGACTGGCAGAATTTTATTCCTGAGAGCCTTTAGTCTGGCTTACAAAGAACAGCCGCTGTACTGTTCCACCGTACTGCATTTCACTACATTAAAACTGGAGGCAGATGTGGCAGCATGAACATGCTTTTGTAGTGCAACCAAGGATTATCAGCTCCATCTCCCACTGTGTACTTTGTGCTCTCCATCCTTGATTCATTTTCAGTCAGGTTTAAAAATTGTATCCAATGACAGGCCAATTAATTTATATAAAATTAAAAATGATAAATTATATGAAAAAATGTTAAAATTTAATTAACCATGTAAAATATGTCTTGTTTGTAGTCTGCTGAGATTCCTATCTAGAAGAATCTATGATGAACATTTAGTTATAAAATGTTGCTTAACACACACACACACACACACACACACACACACACACACACACACACACACACACACACACACACACACACACACACCGCACACAAACACTACAAACCACACACAGACTTTCAAAAGCACCCAAGCCACAGAAGAAAGAGAAGAAAAAAATGTGACACATCTCATTAAGCATGTACACAAACACACAGATTTCTTTCTCTTTCTATCTAACAGAAATAGTAAAATCTCAAGAGCAAAGTGCTTACTCTTGTTACCCTTGTCTCTCATTTCCCAAACCCTTCCTCCAGCCCCCACATGTCCCCAGAGAGGAGGAGAGCAAAAGATAGGGCACTAATCTCATGCCCACCAGTGTAAGCACAAACGTAATGCCTTCTAATCCATAAAGAATTAATCCTTCTTTTGCTGGGTAGTGAGTTGGGGTGGGGTTGGACACAAACACTTCTACTCACACAGTTTAAGTCTTCACCCTTTGGCATTTAATTCTCAGAAGTGGTAATGTCACTTTTGATCTTAAACACACTGGATTTGTTACTGTGACAGCTTCAGTCATCCTCTAGACCATGCCAGACTTAACTACAGCTAATGAGTACTTCGTGGAAAGACTTCCCCTGCCCATCTCTCTCTGTTTCACACAGACATACACATACACAAACACACATTCTATAAATAACAGTAATGAGGTAAAGGGTATATGTATTGCATGCGTTTATTGATCTGTGCTAGTCATTTGGATAAGTTCTGAGTCATATTATTTCTTGATTGATCTTTTGTGTATGACCTTGCCTTGCCACATTATTGCCTTTGTCTAGCCCTTTGGATTGGTTATGTATTTTGATATCAGGTATTTTGACCCTGTCTTGTTCTCTTACCACGTCTTTTTTGATCATGTTTTGGATTTGTGAGCCCTGAGTTACAGAAGGCTTCACCTAGCGACATGGATCCAGTAGAGGTGCACAATCTCCAGACCACTGTCACTTCCCAGGGTCAGCTGCTTGGCTACCAGGAAGAACAGCTCCAGAAAATATCCACCACCATGGAGGAGAGTCTCTGAATCTGTAGGGGGGAACAGCAAGCACCCACCACTCCATTCCGGACACCCACGTGAATAATGCAGTCACTTCCACTAACCCACAGTGCTTTCCTCTTGTCTTACCAAAGAAATATGATAGTTCTCCTGATAAATGCAATGGTTTCCTCATACAATGTGCCATTCTCTGTATTTCACCATCTGGAAATGGGAAAAGGCACTGGAGAAAGACTTCTCTTATTCAAACAAGGTAAAAAAATCTGCTGCTGATTTTGCTCCGATGACTCGTACTTTGGTTGCAGAGAGTTGGTGGAATGAACTGGTGCTGAAGATGGTGTTTAGACAAGGCGATACTGGCTGGAGGTTGCAAACTTCCCCTTCATCATCATGACTGACCATAAGAACCTTGAATACATCAAGTTTGCAAAACAGCTACACCACACCAAGCCAGTTTAGATTCTTTATCACTTCAATTATTCCTTTTACTTCAATTTCATGCTCATATACAGACCCGGGTCCAAGAATGGTAAAGTGGATGCACTATCCAGGGTTTTTGAAAGCCCTCACTCCCAGTTAGCCCCTAAAACTATCCTCTCTGTGTCTTGTTTTGCAGATCCCATGCAGTGGGAGATCATGGTGGACACCTAGGAGGATGATCCCAAACCCCAGTGACAAGAACATATGTGCCTCAGAATATGCCGGTGAAAGTGGGTACACACCTCCCTCAGCTCTGGACATCCAGGCATCTCAAGAAGGCATAGGTCAGTGGAAAATAAGTCCTGGTTGGGAGTCTTGTAGCAGCACATTGTCAAAACCTGCTCTATGTGTGAACAAACCTGAACATCATGATTACTGCCCATAGGTCTCCTAGAACCACTTCCTATCCTCATCACTGACCTCCACAGGTCACACGGCCACACAGCCATCCTCACCATCATTAATCCTTTTTCCAAGGCCTTGACCAAGTTACCCACAGCTCTACAAACAGCAGAAGTATTATTCAAATATGTATTCAGACTCTATGGTCTCCCTGAGGACAGGCTGTTGCAAAAGACTTGAGATCAATGTCAGGCTCTCAGGTTATCATCCCGGGGGGTTCCTCAGGGCCTACTGCTTCAACAATCAGCAGGACTGAAACAGGCACCTTCTCTGGGAAGAGTATGCTCAAAACTCCCTGATCCACTCATCTACTGGTCTCACTCCCTTCCAGTGTTTACTGGGATACCATTCCCCTCTCTTTCCGTGGTCTGGAGAACCATCACATGTGCCTGCATTCGACGACTGGATCAGATGGAGCGAAATAGACATGGGAAGAAGCATATGTCCAACTACAAAGGGCCATCCAGTGATGAGACACAAGCTGACTGCTATTGTCGCCCACACCAACCTATGCAACCTGATCAGATGGTATGGCTGTCAACCAGTCTAACTACCCTCACGAAAGTTAAGACCTCATTTCATTGGTCTTCAGCACACTTTCAAAAACTCAACAAAAAGCAGGACAACTGAACAGCAAAGAGGCCCGCTGTGGACTTGCAGCTTTCGCTCCATCAAGTTCATGTTTATGCTCAGTGTGTATATGTGTGTGTGCAAGTGCAAGCTCTGCCAGCTATATCACACTTTCTCTTTCTCTCTATTACCAGTTACAGGAGTCACTGAAAGCACAAAGAGACACAAATATGTAGACTGGTGGTAACAAGGTGAGAATCATCACATGTTACCTGCCAGTTCGACCTGCTTCCTCTCCGTCCACAGCTGATGCTCAACCACGCCCCTGCTGCCACATACCCCTACCACCCGACTCAGTCACGCAGCCTGCAGTTTACTCCCCACCCATTGGGAGAGGTAATCTGCCACCACCATCTGTGCCCCAGGCCTGTGGACCACCTGAAATTTGAATGGCTGAAGTGCCATCCTTCATGCACTGGAGTGGGGCGTGATTGGAATAAAGGGTAAAGGGGCACCCTTGTAGGTAGTACTGGAGGGTAGGACCGAGCACTTGATGGCCAGACACTCATTCTCGATCGTGCTGTACTTGGTCTCCCTTACTGAAAACTTGCAGCTGATGTACAGCATTTAATATATTATATCAATATAGTATATTTAATATTTGAGGAGGAGGATAACTCAGAAGATAAGACAGTTCACTGCAAATTGTGTTGCATAATTCACCAGGACTAACCCAAAGTGATATACTCACATGCACCTTTTTAATGCCCATGCCTATTCTTTCAAAGGGGACCTCAATAAAGGGTAATGGGTGCAGTGGCACTTTTGGGGTGGCCGGCGGATTCACCAGCTGACATTTGCTACATGCCACACACCACCTGTGTGCATCACCGTGAATATGTGGCCAATAAAAATGAGCCATGGGGCAACTACATGGAACAGAAATTCTCTACAGCTTTTTGGTACCAACAACTGGGTCTTCTCTGCCTTGGCTTGAGTGTCCTGCATAACTTAAATTAACCAATCCTTCGGGACCTATCGGTAAATATGGGTGGGATAGCGCAACATTAGGATGAATTTCCTGAACATCAATTAGTCTTACTTAGACAGAGACATTTCTCAGGGTCTCGTCATGCAACTGCTCCAAGGAGAAATCCCAGAGGAGAATCCCAGCAAGGGGTGGATGAGCAGAGCCCTCCCCACCCTCTATGTCCCCCTGACACAGAACTGACATTAACGGCCCTTGCACTGCCTCCCCAGCCAATGCAGGTCAGGGATTCGGATCAGAGTTCCCACCTCCATGCGGGAACACTAATCCTGGAAATGCCTGTCTTCCCTGCAGTGCCAACACACCTGCCTGGCCATTGCCCCAGCTCTGGTCATACACAAAAGCACAAGGTCATACACAAAAGATCCCTGTGGAGAGAGAGACAGAGCATGGGGAGATGTTACAGAGGCAGGGGAGGAAAATTGAAGTGGAAACGGAGTCCGGGATGTTGGTTTCTTTGCCCTGACACCTCATTTCTGTGGAGTTGGAACCAGGGTATAAGAGGGGAGCAAAGAAATAGAGTGAGAAAGACCAGGGATGCCTGGACCAGGAACTGCCACTAAGTGATCCTCCATCACCTGCACAGCTTCGTCCAGGCACACGGGCTGGTGGCAATGGACCAGCTCTGCTGTTCCTGTTGGGAGGTGTGCACCAAATTGCTCCAGTACCAACAGCTTGAAGAGCTGTTTTGCGTCCTGCTCCTCTGCCATCAAGCACCAGCAACAGGAGTCCCTCAGCTGCTGTGCATAGCTGAAGGGGTGGCCCACCTCAGGGGGCTCCAGTGACCAGAAGCATGGGCGGTGCTCCTCAGGTGTTTGGTCGATGCGCTGCAGGCCCACCCTCTTGATGCTGGAATAGTCCAGCTGTGTCCATGGCGGCAGCTCCTGGCTGACAAGCTGGGCATCTCACGATAGCAAAGAGAGCAGTTGCAGAGCCCATTCCATCACCAGCCATTCACACTTGAAGAGCTTCAGGAAGGCCTCTGCAGGTCTATGCAGACCATCTTGGTGAGCGTCACATGTGGCATGGGTGCAGGGGATACAGCTAGAGATATGGTGGGCTGCTGCCGGCTCTCGACCAAGGAGCGCTTGGTGTACGGTTTGGTGGAAGATGGCGAGGGACTTGACCCGAGTGGGGGGGGCTTCCATGGCGGCGACTGAGACTTCCCCGATCCCAGGTTTTGGCACCACTGTAGAACCTGGTGTTTGAGGGTGTGTGAAGGTGGAGGAAGTCTTGGGAAGCAGGCAGAATTTTAGCCAAGCTTGGGGCTCATGTTTATTCAACCCATGTTTTTCAGCACTCTTTCAAAAACTCAACAAAAAGAACAGGACAACTCAACAGAATATATTGAATTTGAGTTCTCAACCATGTTTTTGATCATGTTTTGGATTTGTTTTATCAGAGCATTTTTTGGTAACGACCTGGACTGTCTTGACCTTGATTTGCATGTTAATAAACGTTTGCAAATGATCTTTACTCTGCCTCTGTGAGCATATATTATGTTAAACATATGTTAGTGAATGTCTACTTGTCTGTTGGTCTGTGTGTATGTTTACTCACAGTCCTCTCGCGTCTGTATGTAGAGAACATTGCTGCGAACACCATCCCCTGCCTGTGTGTAGGCCAACACCTGGACACTGTAGTTTGTGAACTTTTCTAAGCCTTTCAACTCCACTTGCTCACGAACTGTAGTAATGTTCTGCATCTCACCCCATTCTGAAAGAGGAGGGAGGTGTGATATACTTTTATACAGTACATTAAGACAAAGCCATCTAGGACAAATCAATAGTTTTAAAATACGAAGTTCTAATCAA
Organism: Cranoglanis bouderius; assembly: GCA_023630585.1. NCBI lineage: Eukaryota > Metazoa > Chordata > Actinopteri > Siluriformes > Cranoglanididae > Cranoglanis > Cranoglanis bouderius. The sequence continues at coordinate 18,072,414 of CM042546.1, forward strand.
AGAAAACACATGAAAAAACAACAACTGCATAGAATACTGTAAAAAAATCATGTGACAGTTTGAGGAATAAGACAACAATAGTTGTAGTAATGGTTGTATTGTACTGTATAATTAGCCCCAGTATCTAACATGAATTGCATTCACCTCCATCTGGGAAGAGGGACCAGAACACCACACGATAACCTTTCAAGACCCCATTTAGGGTCATCCGTGGAGGCTCTGACCATGTAATCACTGCCTCATCTGATGTCACTGTGATGGCCCGTACATTCTGAGGAGGCTGGCTGGGCACTGGGAGTGAAAGAGAAAAACAAAACACTTATAACACCAAGGAACATGGTTTAGAACTTTAGCTTGTGTGATATGTTGAAATCATATGTAACACCCTGAAAATCCATAAAATAAAGGAGTATAAATTAGGTGAGAGACAAAATAAATGAAGCTTATACACTATAAATCCACACTATAAATCCAATCAGAAGCAAACATCTGTTAAAAATTCTTTACATAATTGTTAAAAAATGTTTATTTTTTGTAGTGATTCAGGGAGTAGTATGATAATGTATGTCACAGTTTTCAGTATTTCTAGCATTGTCTGAAATAGCATTATTTTAAACTGCCCGTTAAGGTATTAAAAATCATCACAAAATTCTTTAAATGAAAGAGCCATGGAATGTTCATCTGAATTCTTCTCTTGTAATGTTCACTTTTGCTTCTGCCCGGATACATGGCAAATGTGGCCATGATGAGGTGCCAAATGGTGCTCTTGAATAAACAAGGGTGCTATTGAGGTATGACAGTGCATGTCTGTGTGCCTTTAGCTGGAAGAGAACGCATGACCGTGAAGGACAGGATGAAAGGAGGAGGGATGAAGCTGGCTCGCCTCTATGCAGGAGCAGCTGCAGCTGGCGCAGGAAGAGAGGGTGCAAGAGAAAGGATAGAGAGTGAAAGGGGAGAAGGAGAAGGGTGAAGAGAAACCACAGCATTTGTTTGAAGAGACTTTGGGGCCTGACTGGGCTTGACCCCTGAGGACTGCCACCACCATTTAGAGGACTGCACTCACAATTCACAAGTCCAGCCCTCTCTCATTTTCAGTTTAATTCACAGTCCTCAGTTCTCTCTCACTGACAGCTTTCATATTTAGGCCTCTATGAGAATAAAGCCTTGTGAAAAAGGGACAGAGAGGAAGACATATATCATGTAACATAAGATTTACAACAAGATATTATCGGTGCAACAGTGCAAGCACCACAGCTTTTATGAGATATTGCAGATGGAAATGAACAGTGCATTAAAGTATAGAGCTCAAGGCTACCTAAACCAGCCATCTTGCATACATAGACACACCCTGATGTGCTATCAGTAGCTAAGTCTCATTCTCTGAACTCTTTTTGGCAGAGTCTTGGTAGCTCAACTTCAAAGCAAACTGAAGATCTGAGTGTAAATCAGAACACAGAACAACAGTGGCATTGAATGCCCTACAAACTGGTTTTAAGGCTAACAAAAGTTGGATCCTCCACCCAATATGGTGGGACAATTATTTAATCTTGTACCTAAACCAAAAGGCAGTCAGAAAATTATAAGTGGCCACACATTGTCCATATGTAAACTTTTAATGCCTGGCAAGGTTTTTTGACAGCAGCAACTTCAGTAGTAAAACTGGGAATGCTGCACCTCAATCAATTGCAGTGTTGGCTGAATGCTCAATGACTGTCAGCCAATTCAATCTCAAAAGTATGTGTTGGTATAAGTTACAAGAAGTGTTGCTCCAGTGTGCATTTTCTCTTTTGAGGTATGCTCTTAGGTGTTCTGTCTGCAAAGTCAGACGTGGTAACAATAGATGCCTCTTCACAGATAAGTGAATGTGAACGGAAGATAGAAAAATGAGGCTCAACATCAGCATATCAATGTCAATTGAAATGAAAGCTGTGTGGCTTTCATTTGCAGGAACCCCTAAAAAGGTTGCATGTATTAGTGTGGACTAACAACACCACAGTGGTATTTTACATCAATCACAAAATTCCAAGTGATGTTGACATGGACAACAAGCCCTGGATGAAAGCAGATGCACATCTCCTGTCTCTGAGAGCTGCATATCTAACAGGTTGATATAATTAGAAAGTGGAGTTGCTATATAGCCAGGAATTTGCAAATTCACAAGATGGTGGTTCAGTTCATTTGGAACACCTTTGGAAAAGCAGAAGCCTGCGAAGAGACAACAACTCACTCAGTTTGTGTAAAACCTGATGATCCATGTTAGATCAAATACATCATGTTGTCTGAGCATGTGCTTCAATGTAAGGGGTAAGCCTCAAGGAAAATCTGACCTTTTGTACAAAGGAGTTAATATAACAAATTTACAAAATAAAAATATTGCACCCACATTCACTTATGTATATACTGTGACAGCATCAGCATATAGAGACTTGGATAGATCTCGAAGAGCTTTGTCTTTTTCAGCCAATTGTGTAATGATTTTCCCCAACTGATTAACCACTCCCAGGAAGCTCCTAAACTAACTTTTGTGTTATGTTTCATTTTCCTGGTGGCCTGGGTTTACGTTGGGTTGGCTAATGCCTCTAGCAGACTTAATGTGTTCTAGAAAGCTGACAACCTATTTAAATAGCTCCATCTATTTAAATAGATCTGTCGATATTCAGCATGATTTCAGCATCTGATGGCTATCATGTTCTTCTTGAGCCCTGCCCCACACAAGTACATCCATATGATGTACTACACCTTCAAGGCCCTCTGTGACTTTCATCTCCATCCTGTTCTGGAAGTGTTCAGATTCTGAGGTAATTCCAAAATGAAGCCTTTTAAAAAAAGAACTGGCCAAAGGCCAGCAAACCACTGACATGTGAAGTGGATAACATTGATTATCTCATTACAATGGCACCTGTCAAGGCATATATTAGGCAGCAACTGACCAGTCAGTTCTCGAAGTTGATGTGTTGGAAGCAGGAAAAATGGGCAAGCATAAGGATCTGAGTGACTTTGACAAGGGCAAATTGTGATGGTTAGTACCTACCAAAAGTGGTCCAAGGAAGGACAACCAGTGAACCGGCGACCATGGGCGCCCAAGGCTTATTGATGTGCGTGGGGAGTGAAGGTCTGGTCCGATCCCACAGAAGAGCTACTGTAGCACAAACTGCTGAAAAATTTAATGTTGGCTTTGATAGAAAGGTGTCAGAACACACAGTGCATTGCAGCTTGCTGGTCTATGTCAACCATCCAGGGTTCACCACCAGCTGCAATGCTTCTGAGGAACACACCATCACCCCCTTCAATTTCATATACAGTTTTAGATGTAGTACAAGTGTGCTTGAAATGGTCTTTTTACCACAGGCATGATGTTATGCTGTGCTTGCAGTGCACTCATAAAACATGGGCTTCATCAGAGCATTTGTGCAGATTGCCACTCTAAACCTCTTGAGTCTTTTGATCCATTTCTCCCACTCTTGTGGTTTAGAAAAGTTGAATGGCTTGGGTGGTTGAATGTGGCACTGTGTCCCACTGTTCCTTGGCAGCATGCTCGTTGGACCTCTTGACCATTCTCTCTCTCTCTCTCTCTCTCTCTCTCTCCATTTCTCTCCATTTTCATTCACACCAGAAAAACTGACCTTCAGTGTTCACACACCCTAAACTTACAGCACTTGACATCATATTGTGTTCTTTGCCATACACAAAACATTTTTTTGTCCCCACAACATCATCTAGTTATTTCTCTCATATCATTGGCTGAACAGTTGTATTCCAACAATATATTTTCACCAAAATAACTAGCCACAAAAAATAAGTCTACACAGTCATTTCCACTAATTAACATTTACAGACCCCCAGGGCCATATCCTGAATTTCTACATGAAGTTGCAGACTTTGTCTCGAACTTGGTTGTTTCTGTAGAGACGTTAATATTCATTTTGATAATCTGCAAGCAAACAAAAAAAAAAAAAACAACTGAAAACAACATTTGTGTCTATACTAGACTTAGTAGGGGTCAATCAGAATACGTCTTGGGTTACTTGACTGTAACCCTGTTCCCTGAAAAAGCGGGAACGAGATGCTGCGCATCAAATGCAGCATCGACTGGTTGTGAAGTATGTGTCAAACACGACAAGAATTTTGCCTAAATAACCTCGGTGAGTTACGTCATTGATAACATGAACCTGCAGGTTATAAATAGACGTGAAACAGGCATACCATCAGGTTACACTTTGTCTGAGAGACGCCAGACACATCTGCACTGTGGCATTGAGGCGCAGCATTTCGTTCCCACTTTTTCAGGGAACAGGGTTACAGTCAAGTAATCCGAGACGTTCCCTATCAAAAGCCACTCTCGATGCTGTGCATCAAACGCTAATGGGAACGAGAATACCAACGCCGCCGCACTGGAAGTGTCTGAGCCCCCAAGGTTGTGTAGTGTGTGCACACAAACATTGAAGAAGGTCTCAGACATGCCTTAGGGATGTTGACTCAAGAACATGCGAGCCCGAAGTAGCATGGACATCCAAACTATAGAATCTGACAAATGTGTGCGGAGAGGACCAACCTGCCGCATCACAAACTTGCTGGAGGGGGACACCTTTTGCCAAAGGCATAGAAGATGCAACCCTCCTGGTTGAATGAGCCCTAACACCTAACGGCGAAGCTTGACCACACACCTCGTAGGCTAGGGCAATGGCATCCCTCACCCAATGAGACACTGTTTGCTTAGTGGCAGCCGCCCCCCGATTGCGGCCTCCATAGCATATGAAGAGCTGCTCTGACTTACGCCACTGGCTGGTGCGGTGGATGTAAATCTGAAAAGCACATACTGGACACAGTAAGTGAAGTCTTTCCTGCTCCGTAGTTGTGAAAGGCGGAGGACAGAAGGCTTCAAGGACAACCGGATATATGGTCAAGAATGGAACTTTTGGGAGATAATTAGGGTGAGGATGCAAGATAGCTTTGACCAGCCCAGGGGCAAAGTCTAGGCAGGACCCTGAGACTGACAGAGCCTGCAAATCCCCAATTCTCTTCAGAGAAGTAATAGCCATTAGACAAACCATCTTTAGGGTCAGAGACCTGACAGATGCTGACTCTAGTGGTTCGAAAGGGGTGCCAACCAGACCCTCAAGCACTATAGCTAAATCCCACGAAGGGGCTGTAGCTCTCTTGGACGGTCTCAACCGCTTGGCTCCACGAATGAAGCGAGCGACTAGAGGGTGCTTTCCCACAGAAACCCAATCAATCGGAGCATGGCAAGCCGAAATGGTGGCCACATAGACTCTGAGAGTACCAGGACATGTGCCTGAGGATAATTTCCCTTGCAGGAACTCCAGCACTGAAACCACTTGGCAGTGAACTGGGTCTATGTGGTGCGTCATACAACAATTTTCAAAAATATGCCATTTGAAGGCATAACTTCTTCTAGTGGAGGGGGCCCTGGCACTTAGAATGGTCTCTACTACATCAGCAGGGAACCCAGCATCCCTTAGCTGGTCCCCCTCAGGGGCCAGACGTGAAGGTTTCAGAGCTCAGGCCGGCGATGAAATATTGTCCCCTGTGCCTGAGATAGGAGATATTTCCTGACTGGAATTGCCCACGGCGAGCCATTGAGGAGAGATATTAGATCTGAGAGCCATACTCTGGTCGACCAACGGGGTGCTATCAGTAAGAGGCGAAACCCCTGTTGACGGACCTTGGCCAGGACTCCCGGGAGCAGAGCGATCGGGGGAAATGCATAAAGACTCTGTCTAGGCCATGTATGAGCCATGGCGTCCAGATCCAGGGTAGCTGGAGGAGTCAGAGAGAAGTAGAGGGGACATTGTGCCATCTCCTGTGAAGCAAAGAGGTCCCCCTCTGCTTTGTAAACTCTTCCCCAGATTTGACTGAGGTTTTTTTTCTTTGACTCAGAAGTTCTGAGGAACACACCATCACCCCCTTCAATTTCATATACAGTTTTAGATGTAGTACAAGTGTGCTTGAAATGGTCTTTTTACCACAGGCATGATGTTATGCTGTGCTTGCAGTGCACTCATAAAACATGGGCTTCATCAGAGCATTTGTGCAGATTGCCACTCTAAACCTCTTGAGTCTTTTGATCCATTTCTCCCACTCTTTTGGTTTAGAAAAGTTGAATGGCTTGGGTGGTTGAATGTGGCACTGTGTCCCACTGCTCCTTGGCAGCATGCTCGTTGGACCTCTTGACCATTCTCTCTCTCTCTCTCCATTTCTCTCCATTTTCATTCACACCAGAAAAACTGATCTTCAGTGTTCACACACCCTAAACTTACAGCACTTGACATCATATTGTGTTCTTTGCCATAAACAAAACATTTTTTTTGTCCCCACAACATCATCTAATTATTTCTCTCATATCATTGGCTGAATAGTTGTATTCCAACAATATATTTTCACCAAAATAACTAGCCATAAAAAATAAGTCTACACAATCATTTCCACTAATTAACATTTACAGACCCCCAGGGCCATATCCTGAATTTCTACATGAAGTTGCAGACTTTGTCTCGAACTTGGTTGTTTCTGTAGAGACTTTAATATTCATTTTGATAATCTGCAAGCAAACAAAAAAAAAAAAAACAACTGAACAGATTTGAGTGACCACTTCGGGATGGAGTTTCCATTACCCGAGTGTCACAGCCTGTCTGGACAGCAAGTCTGCTCCCACATTCATATACCCGGGGATGCAAATCGCCCTGAGGGACAGGCACTTGTCCTGCGCCCACAGCAGGACCTGCTGCGCTAGCCTGTTCAGGCAGCGCGAACGCAGTCCGCCCTGGTGATTTATGTAAGAGACTACCGCCATATTGTCCACCCGCACAAGGAAATGGTAGCCTCTTAATTGCTGGAGGAAGCATTTCAGGGCCCGAAATAGAGCCAACATTTCTAGGCAATTGATGTGCCAGTCGAGAAGATGACCTCTCCAGATCCCTTGGGCTGGACGGCCATCCAAGGCCGCACCCCAACCAGTGAGGGAAGCATCTGTCGTTAGCATCTTGCGATGACAACATGGACCTAGAGTGGGACCCAAAGTCAGAAACCGGGGTCTGAACTACATAGAAAGGGTTCTGGTGCATGACCCTTAGTGCCTCTGGTGATTGGCCCTTGGATGAAATCCCCTGGCTCTGAGCCACAACTGAAATGATCTCATGTGCAGGAGACCCAAGGGTATCACCGTGGATGCAGCTGCCATGAGACCTAAAAGCTTCTGAAAGAAGTAAACTGTAATTCTCTGGCCTAGCTTGATATTCTTTAGGGCATTTACAATGGATTCGACGCACGCAGGAGAAAGCTGTGCCTGCATGGTGATCGAATCCCATACAACCCCCAAATACGTTGTCCTCTGAGCAGGAGAGAGAATGCTTTCCTTCTTGTTGAGTCTCAACCCCAGAGATTCGAGATGAGCTAGGACGACATCCCGATGTCGAAGCGCCAGCTCTTGAGACTGAGCCAGAATCAGCCAGTCGTCTATGTAATTTAAAATGCTGATGCCCTGGAGTCGCAGAGGAGCCAGTGCTGCATCCATGCATTTCGTGTATGTGCGAGGTGACGGAGCTAGGCCGAATGGAAGAACCTGATACTGGTAAGCTTCGCCCCCGAAAGCGAACCTCAGGAACTTCCTGTGTTGTGGCAAGATTTCTATATGAAAATATGCGTCCTTGAGATCGATTGTGACGAACCAGTCCCTTGGCTGGATCTGAGACACAATCATCTTGATCGTCAAGCTCTTGAACTTGTATGTTCTGAGGTAGCGGTTCAACCCGCGAAGATCGAAAATTGGATGCAACCCCCCATCTTTCTTGGGAACCAAAAAAATACTGGCTGTAATAGCCTGACTCTCTGTCTGGTAGGGGAACACGTTCTATGGCCCCTTTGTCCAGCAGAGCTTGTAATTCCTGTGTCAAAAAATGGGCTTGTTCTGGTTTCACGGAAGTGGAGACCACGCCGTTGAAACGCGGAGGCCGATATGCAAACTGAATCCTGTAGCCTTTCTCTACAGTCCTTTCTACCCATGGAGAGATACTTGGCAGTAGCTTCCACGCTGCCAGTTTCTCTGAGAGGGGCACTAGTTTTGACACTTCGCTTAGATGGGGAGGTGTTAGGTGTCTGGTGTCCTGAAGCATGGCAGGAGGAAGCCGAACACCTAATGGTTGGCTGGAGGCTGCTGTTCCCCGAAACACCAGTGGCGGAGAAAATTGTACAGCGGCCTCCTGAGGGTGCCAGGAAGGAGCGTCTAATTCCCGTTGGAACTTCTCACGCTCCTCCCCAGAGGGGCACACCCCCACGGTCTCGAGGACTTGACCCTCAGGACTTCTTCCCGGACGAAATGATCATCCTCAGGTCCGGCCTCTTACTGGGCTACTGAGGTCGGTGAGCCGCTCCCCAGTTCCTACGAGGGGGCAAATGGCTCACCACACTCTGCTTCTGCGACTCTCGCCGCAGAGAGACCAGATTGGGTTGGGGCTGGGTGGCCGACATCCCTGACGCCTGAGCACGGCGGTGAAGAAACTCATCAAATTTTTGAAGAGTGACGTTTTTTTTTTTTTTTTTTTGTCCAGGTCGGGATTCGAACTCCAGTCTGGAGCATGAAGAGTGAGCATGCAAAATGGCCAAACTCTGGAAAAAAACGCCTGATACACCTGAAGAACTGCCATGGTGTGCAGGGCAGCACCAACCTGACCCGCTGCTTGAAATGCCTTCCCCACCAGCAACAATGTTACCCTGCAAGGCTTGGTAGGGAGGATAGGCTTCTTGAGTGACGACGCACTCCCAGGGGAGAGATAGCCCGCGAGCGTCTCCCCAACCTGAGGCATCGTCACATACCCATGCGCCTTAGCACCCACAATAGTCGAATAGATCGACATCAAAGATACGCGGGGAGTAAGGCTTACTCCATGAGCGAGATAACTCCTATGGAGGTCTGGGAAAAAAAGGGGAGAGATCGATATTGGGATCTCTCGCCTTGGCCACCCTACAGAAATCTGTCGTCTAATTTGGAGTGCCTGGGGTTCTCTTGCTCTTGTGACCAGTCAAACTTAAGCCTGGCCACCAGGTTAGTCACTACCTCGAGTAGCTCCCCAAAAACCTTGTCGTCACGTGAGGAGCACTCAGAGGCGGCGCTCTCTTGCAGTGCTCGCACTCAGCGTCCTCAAGAGCAGCAATAGCATGCTCTTCCCCGAGGCACTCCAAACAAAAATCATGCAGATCATCATCCGGAATAATTTACCACTTACCAAGACAGGGACAACACACACACACACACAAAGTGGTCTCGAAGAAACCTGAAGGTATGCCTGTTTCACGTCTATTTATAACCTGCAGGTGCACGTTATCAGTGACGTAACTCACCGAGGTTATTTAGGCCAAATTCTTGGTGTGTTTGACACACATACTTCGCAACTGGTCGAACAAAAAATGTTCTCATTAGCGTTTGATGCGCAGCATCGAGAGTAGCTTTTGATAGGGAACAATAGGGCACAGACTCTTCATTTAATATTGACATTTAGATTAAATATAGAAAACATCAAGCGTACAATCTCATCAATTGCTCTACACAGTTTTATTGAAACTCTCCTAGAGCTGTCAACTTTGATTCATTCACCCTCTGACCTCACAGAACTCAATCAGGTGTTCTGTCTTAGATGTCTTAGAGTCAACATTCTGCTCCACTCTAGATAATGTAGCCCCAGTTAAAAGAAGAATAATTAGAGAGAAAACTAGTACCCTGATATAATGATCATATTCGGCACCTAAAAAAACAAACAACTTGAAAGTTAGAATGTAAATGGCATCTAACTAAATTGGTAGTATTCTAAATTACATGGAAGGAGAGCCTTCTTCGTTATAAAAATTATTCTTATTAAAAAGGTTGTAACACAGCAGTTAGGCTCAAAATTGCACAGGAATACCGTTCATGAAATCTTTCAGTTAGGATTTAGGCCTCATCACAGTATTGAGAAAGTGGTGAAAGTGGTAAATGACATACTACTGGCCTCTGATATGGGTTGTGTCTTCTTGCTTGTGTTGCTTGACCTTACTGCAACTTTTGACATCATAGATCATAATTTTCTTCTAGATAGAATAGAAAATGTTGCTCAGGTCTTAGTTGACTGATCGTGATTAGTTTGTAGATGTACATGACTCTAGTCATACAAACGCAAAATCTGGTGCTCCACAGGGCTCTGTCCTAGGCCTACTGCTCTTTTCTCTACATATGCTACCTCTGGGTACAAATATGGCATTAGGTTCCAGTGTTGTGCTGATGACACACAGTTATACAGCCGTGGCCAAAAGTTTTGAGAATGACACAAATATTAATTTTCACAAAGTCTACTGCTTCAGTATTTTTAGATCTTTTTGTCAGATGTTACTAGCTGTTACTGAAGTATAATCACAAGCATTTCATAAGTGTCAATGGCTTTTATTGACAATTACATGAAGTTTATGCAAAGAGTCAATATTTGCAGTGTTGACCCTTCTTTTTCAAGACCTCTGCAATTCGCCCTGGCATGCTGTCAATCAACTTCTGGGCCACATCCTGACTGATGGCAGCCCATTCTTGCATAATCAATGTTTGGAGTTTGTCAGAGTTTGTGGGTTTTTGTTTGTCCACCCGCCTCTTGAGGATTGACCACAAATTCTCAATGGGATTAAGGTCTGTGGAGTTTCCTGGCCATGGACCCAAAATGTAGATGTTTTGTTCCCCGAGCCACTTCATTATCACTTTTGCCTTGTGGAAAGGTGCCCCATCATGCTGGATAAGGCATTGTTCGTCACCAAACTGTTCTTGGATGGTTGGGAGAAGTTGCTCTCTGAGGATGTTTTTGTACCATTCTTTATTCATGGCTGTGTTCTTAGGCAAAATTGTGAGTGAGCCCACTCCCTTGGCTGAGAAGCAACCCCACACATGAGTGGTCTCAGGATGCTTTACTTTTGGCATGACACAGGACTGATGGTAGCGCTCACCTTTTCTTCTCCGGACAAGCTTTTGTCCAGATGCCCCAAACAATCAGAAAGGGGATTCATCAGAGAAAATGACATTACCCCAGTCCTCAGCAGTCCAATCCCTGTAGTTTTTGCAGTATAGCAGTCCGTCCCTGATGTTTTTCCTGGAGAGAAGTGGCTTCTTTGCTGCCCTTCTTGACACGAGGCCATCCTCCAAAAGTCTTCGCCTTACTGTACGTGCATGGTAAAGAGGGACTCACACCTGCCTGCTGCCATTCCTGAGCAAGCTCTGCACTGGTGGTGCCCCGATCCCGCAGCTGAATCAACTTTAGGAGACGGTCCTGGCGCTTGCTGGACTTCCTTGGGCGCCCTGAAGCCTTCTTCACAACAGTTGAACCTCTCTCCTTGAAGGTCTTGATGATCCGATAAATGGTTGATTTAGGTGCAATCTTACTAGCAGCAATATCCTTGCCTGTGAATCCCTTTTTGTGCAAAGCAATGATGGCTGCACGTGTTTCCTTGCAGGTAACCATAGTTAACAGAGGAAGAACAATAATTTCAAGCACCACCCTCCTTTTAAAGCTTCCAGTCTGTTATTCTAACTTAATCAGCATGACAGAGTGATCTCCAGCCTTGTCCTCGTTAACACTCTCACCTGTGTTAACGAGAGAATCACTGACATGATGTCAGCTGGTCCTTTTGTGGAAGGGCTGAAATGCAGTGGACATGTTTTTTTGGGATTAAGTTCATTTTCATGGCAAAGAGGGACTTTGAAATTAATTGCAATTCATCTGATCACTCTTCATAACATTCTGGAGTATATGTAAATTGCCATCATAAAAACTGAGGCAGCAGACTTTGCAAAAATTAATATTTGTGTCATTCTCAAAACTTTTGGCCATGGCTGTACAGTATGTTTCAACAAAGATAGACGAGAGACACAAGCTTAATAAAGTTGAGGAATGTATAAAGGACAATAGACACTGGATGCTCAGTAACGTTTACTTAATTCTGAAAAGAACATAAGTACTTCTGCTAGGACCCCAGGCAGCTAGAAGTAAGCTTATTGATGTAGTAACTCTGGATTACATTTCAGATACATCACATGCAGCAGAAAAAGCCCTTGGTGTAATTATTGACTCCAGTCTCTCATTTGAACTTAATGTAGTGTCAATAGGACAACAGTCTTTTTTTCACTTCAGAAATATTGCTCAGAAAATCTCACGCATTTGTTACCTCTAGGTTGGACTATTTAATGCCTTGATGTCATGATCTTATAGTAGGTGCATAAACAAGCTTCAGTTATTCCAGAATGCAGTACCCAGAGTCCTTACTAGGACCAGAGATAATCACATTACCACTATCTTTTCCACATTACATTGGCTCCTAGTAAAATATCACATTGTAAAATACTACTAATGGCCTACTGAATGGTCTCTCATCACAGTAGCTGAATGAACCTTTATGATTCACCATGCCTGCTTCAATCTAAAGGTGCAGGCTCTTTAATAGTACCTAGAATAATAAAGATTAGGGCAGGGGGAAGAGCTTTTTCCTACAAAGCCCCACAGTTATGGAACAGCCTTCCAATTAGTGTTCAGGACTCAGACAGAGTCTCAGCCTTTAAGACTAGACTGAAAACCTATTTGTTTAGTCAAGCCTATTGTTAATAGCTTTCTCATAGGTAAAAGCACACATCTGGGGGTTCATAGGTATAGAGAGATTAGGTAAACTGGGAATGTTTGGATGTTTTGTCAACCAGAAGTCGACAGGTTCCCCTTTGTGTCTGGTTCCTTTCACGGTTTCTTCCTCCGGTCATCTCAGGGAGTTTTTCCTTGCCACTGTTGCCTCTGGCTTGCTCATTAGGGATTGAAATCTAAATCTATATCTGGAATTTTGTGAAGCTGTTTTGTGACAATGTCCATTGTTAAAAGCACTATATAAATAAAATTTAATTGAAATTGAAAACCACATGAAAGAAAAATTTCCAAAGATTTTGTCAAAGACAGGAATTGGTCTTGTATGTGTTTATGGTATGATGAGGTCAGTTATGAGCCCAAAATCACAAAAATTCAGGGGTTCCCAAACTAGGGGTCATGACCCCACATGGGGTTGATTGAATTAAAAGGGGTTACAAGAGAAACTCAGAATCTCCTCAAATGTTTCATTATTAAAATGTACAATATTAGAAATATCACTAAAATGTGTTACTGGGAGTCACATTCAGTTAGCCACATTTAAATTAATAGGGTACATGTTATTTTAGTCTTTTTCACTATCCTGATATGCTGCACTACTGTAATTCAGCAATAAGAATGGACAAATTCCCCCTGCTGCTAAACAAACTAGCACTGTGTCTCAAATCATATACTTATGTACAAATCTAGACTGTGCTTAAGTGATAACCATAACCTATTATAGTTTGTGTTTGAATTTTAAAAACCTCTCATGCAGCCTTCAAATCTACCAAATGATCTATTTTGCATACCAGCCTTATGGATTTTTTTTAGATTAGTAAATAATTTTGAATGTCAGTTTTTTGTTATTTGAGATGCAGCCCATAACAACCATCCCAATGGTGGCAGAAAGTTTTAAGAGACTGAGCTGTTTTGGCTTCTCATGTGCCAACTAGTGAATATTGCTTTTGAATCATTTGGATGTACATATGATATGCAGCGAGAGATACACAGTGTGAATAATGCCACTCACATTGCTGCTGCTTCTGCATGTGCACACAAATTCATCCAATAGACTGGTTATTCAGTGCAAGGAGTATTCCTTAGGTTTTTAGTCACATTACGCATAATAAAATGTCCAAATGTTAAGGCTCATATTAAGGTTTGGGGACACCGAAAATTCATAGTGTCCATTTGGAGTTGATTGCCCAAAAAGTTTGGGAACCCCTGATCTAAACATATGATATAAGTAAACATGTCTTTACCGTCTTCTAGTGTGGTTGCATTGATCTCAGAACTGGATGGACCTGTTCCAGCTCGATTGAAGGCTTGAACAACCACTCCATACTGAGCAAATTTCTTCAGGTTATCCAGCGTATACACCTCACTGTCACCAGTTGCCTTCATCTCCACTATGCTGTACTGGCCGTTACTGCCAGGCCCATTCTCTCTGTAGCCAATCTGATAGCCACGGATTACGCCGTTTTGGAGCTCTTTCTTGGGAGCCTGGCAACAAGAGAAAAATTATTGTTTTTGTTTTTTCATCTAAATGTATTATTTACTGTATCATCAATATTGTGGCATGAAGCCAGGTTGTGTACCTTCCACGTAACACGGATGCTCTGTGATGTCATAGGCTGCAGAATGACGTCCATGGGTGGCCCATCAGGAGCTGTGATAGGCCAAAATGTCAGATCAGTTTATAACAAGATATCACTGATATCTGTGTGTACAGATTCTTGTACTGTGTGTGTGTGTGTGTGTGTGTGTGTGTGTGTGTGTGTGTGTGTGTGTGTGTGTGTGTGTGCATATTTGTACTTTTGGACTTACATGCTTCCTCTGTGCTGATAGTGAGCTCTTTGCTGGCCTGACTACGGCCGATTTTGTTGTACGAGTACATACGAATGCTGTAGACAGAAGCAGGATGCAGCTCCACTATGTTGGCCTGGTTATTTGTCGGGGAAATTTTGCGTGTAGCATGCTTCAATTCCCATGGATCTATGAAGAGACCAGCACAGAAAAATACATAATACCCTTATTAATTCAAGCACACTGCAGTGCATTGTTTTTGTTGGAATATTATATACCGAAAAAAATAATGAGCACATGCTGAATGCTGAATGTATTATAAGCATCAGAAGCCAATAAAAAGTATATATCAATAATGGATGGGACAGTGTCAAACAGTCTATCTGGCCCCAAAATATCTGTATGAATATTACATTCTTTAAGTTGGTTATTGTGCTGCAAACTGAAATGGCAGAAAAGCACATACCAGATTTGTTTTTGTATTCAATATCATAACTGGTAATGATGCTGTTCCCATCAAACCTCTGGGTCCATCTTAAGTTCATACTGCGATCTTTTACCTCACGTACTTCTAACTCTGGAGGATCAGGGGGCTCTACAGCAAGGAAATAAAAAAGCATAACAGAAGTGAGGAAACAGATAAGGACGAGGACCAGAAAGAGAGAAAGACTTGAAGCAATTGGGGATAACAAGAAAAGCAGGAGGGAGGGATAAATTATTGATTTTGTGTCTCTAGATAAGGTGTATCATGTCAGACATGAATTTGGTCTTCATGGCTGATTGTCTTACCTTGCACAGTCAACTGAATGAGGCCACGGCCCTCGCCATAGGAGTTGATAGCATGACATGAGAAGAACACAGAGTCCCCACGCTCGGCTGGCTTCAGCTGCAGAAAGAAAGAGAACGAGAGAGAGAGAGAGAGAGAGAGAGAGAGAGAGAGAGAGAGAGAGAGAGAGAGAGAGAGAGAAAGAGAGAGACAGACGGAGGTGGGAAGGAGGGAGGAGGGAGAGAGGAAGAGAGAGAGAAGAAAATGAATTAGAAGAGAAAGAATAAGGGAGATACAAAACAGCAGTGGCTTATCGTATCATTCCCTTAAGATGCTTTACTCTCTTATTCTCAAACAGCTCTACATCCAAATCTCTCATAGTGTTTTTAATCATCTTTGGTACTCCAATAGATTAGAGAATAGATGATAGCATGACAATTTGTACCTAATTTCTCAAGTTTCTACTGACTGCCTGGCATTTCTATAAAGGACCACTGATTGATTCATTATTGACATTCCTTCAATCTCTTTGATTTCCAGATTATGTATATGTGAGTGTCTCACCTTCAACGTGGAAATCACCTCATCACTCTTCTCATTGGGGCTAGTGGTGATTGAGTAGCGAGGGTTACGGTCAGGGTCGATGACAGTGTCCCCACGTTCCCAGCGAATGATAATAGGGTACTCACCCCGGGCAGTGCAGTTTAGTTCTTTATTCTGTCCTTTTATAGCCATAGTTGTGTTAGGATGGGAGGTGATCATGGCTGGGACTGGAGAGAGAGGAGAGAGGAATACATGATGAAAATATACCAAATAGAGAAAGAAATGGGTAAAGGAGAAAATGAAAAGAAAAAAGAAGGAAAGTGAAATGAGAGGGTTTAATTAGAATTTGGATGTTTGTGTGACTGTTGCAGTGATTTTAAACTTTAAAATTAACACTGCTCAGATATTACTCCCTTGTCCTTCATGCTTGCATACACACACACACACACACACACACACACACACACACACACACACACACACACACACACACACACACACACACACACACACACACACACACACACACTTTATCGATTAGAAGAGAATTCTGCTGTTTTGTTTTCATCACTTATTCATTCTGCCCTCATTCTACTAAAGGAAACAAACAGAATTGAGGGCAACAGAGGAGAGGAACAGTTTAATCAATAACACCAACACATCTTCAAAGAATGGGGAAGAGAGAGAGACTGAGTGAGAGCAAGTGAATACGTCTGTCTAAACTGCTGGATAAGAAAACAAAACGATAACATGGGAAAAGAGGTGAATGATACAGAATAAAGCACCAACATTACAAAAGCAAAATAATAATAATAATAATAATAATAATAATAATAATAATAATAATAAATTAAGTTAAATTAAATTAAATTAAATTAATCAAAATTTAATGGTTCTAGGCTTGGCCCTACCCATACCATCCTCACATCACATTCGTTTGGCTTACTGATCAAGACAATTTGTGTAACTGTAGTTCTGATTTGAGAACTCTGTCTGATCACCTGTACACCCTTTTGGAAGTAGAGATTTAATTTAGATGAATAAATTAGGAAAAGAAAAAAAAAACATTTATACAATATTCCACCCAAATATATTCAATCAGCTAACATATGTTTGGAGTCTGATTTGTTTCTCTAGTTTTGCACTTGAGCTACAATATTGAAGTCTATTACCCAATAACTTTTCCAAAAAGGCTTAAAATGTCTTATAATTACTTCAGACAACACTGTTAATCTATTTGTAGCCTCACGAAACAAAAATTGTTAACTAGATAAATAAATAATTAAAATCCCAAAATATTGTTTCAGCGGGTTCTTGATATTTTCTAAAAGATTATATGTTAGTTTAATTGGTTTAATACCGTTCATGAGTATAGATTTTGTGTACATTATGTTTGCTAATGCAACAGCTCTGAGGCAATCAGAGGTCCAGGAAGAATGGAGAACAAGTGGAGAGAGAGGAAAAAAATAAATGTGTCTCAGGCTTAGAGAACTTTGAGTCAAGAAATTCAACAAAAATGTACACATTAGGTTATCTTTTTGAGCAGCAGTGCAGTGTATTTGCAGTGTATGTGAATTCTTTCGTTTTATTTGAGTGTCATCACACAACTCTGAAATTTAGTTTGCGGCATATCACAGTTTGAACATTAGCCTGTTTTGCTAACACAGCTGAACTATTTTGTTACAGCCTAAGCTGACAAACATGGTTGGTGTGTCTCATGTGCTGAGAGGACATTACCAGGGGTAACCACGACTTAATGGTTTAAACTAACTCAGCATGACTTCTTTGCTAACACTAAAGCTACTTAGCACACCTAGCTGCATGGAAGTCCATGTTATTTCAGTGGTGGTCACTGAGGAAGGAAGAGCGCTTCAGGAAAAATGGCCAAGCTGCAGGCAATTGCACTGAACCACAGAGATTGTTTTCGACATTTACAAGTTGGCATAAGGAGAGAGGTACTAAAGTTTTCTTTTATTTGGCTTATTGAGCGAGGTAGGCAATTTTTTGGGCCTCACCGCCCCCAAGTTCAACCGGGCCTGAGAATATTTTGTTATTTTTATGACTTTAAGATTAAAAAAGGGGCCCTCTAATACACATTAAAATCAAGCCACTTGAGTCAGTCAGGTTGACTTTTCCAAAATTTGACAAATGCAGGGTTGTCCACAATGCTGATGGCTTTGTGGATGCAACATGTGGTGTAAATGTCTATGATGGAGGGAAGAGAGACTCTGATGATCTTCTCAGAGAGAAGTGGATCGCACGGAGAGTGGTCGCTCCGTGCTCTCCTGACAACCATCTCTTTTGTTTTGTCCACATTCAGAGACAGGTTGTTGGCTTTGCACCAGTCCGTTAGCCGCTGCACCTCCTCTCTGTATGCTGACTCGTCATTCTTGCTGATGAGACCCACCACGGTCGTGTCATCAGCGAAATTGTTGATGTGATTCAAGCTGTACATTGCTGCTCAGTCATGAGTCAGCAGAGTGAACAGCAGTGGACAGAGCACACAGCCCTGGGGAGCACCAGTGCTCAGCGTGGTGGTGCTGGAGATGCTGTTCCTGATCCAGACTGACTGAGGTCTCCCAGTCAGGAAGTCCAGGATCCAGTTGCAGAGGGAGGTGTTCAAGCCCAGCAGGTTCAGCTTTCCAATCAGGTGCTGAGGAATGATTGTGTTGAATGCTGAACTCTGAAGTCTATGAACAGCATTCGCACGTAGGTGTCCTTTTTGTCAAGGTGGGTGAGGGCCAGATGTAGGGTGGTGGAGATGGCATCATCATCTGTTGAGCAGTTGGGGCAATACTCAAACTGCAGGGGGTCCAGTGGGGGGGGGGGGGGCAGCAGGGTCTCGATGTGCCTCATGATGAGCTTCTCGAAGCACTTCATGATGAGGGGTGTGAGCGCAACGGGAAGGTAGTCATTAAGGCACGGCACTGAAGACTTCTTCGGCACGGGGACAATGGTAGTGGCCTTGAAGCATGTTGGAACAACAGCGCTGCTCAGGGAGATGTTGAAGATATCAGTGAAAACATCCGCCAGCTGGTCTGCACATCCTCTGAGCACAGGAATGTTGTCTGGTCCAGCAGCTTTCCGTGGGTTGATTCTGCATAGAGTTTTCCTCACATCAGCCGTGGTTAGACACAGCACCTGGTCGTTAGGAGGTGGGGTGGTCTTCCTCAGCACCACGTCATTGTGCTCCTCAAACCGAGCGTAGAAGTTGTTCAGCGCATCTGGAAGGGAGGCATCACTGTCACAGGTGGGTGATGTTGTCCTGTAGTTGCTGATGGCCTGAATGCCCTGCCACATGCGCTGTGTGTCGCCACTGTCCATGAAGTGCCTGTGGATTTTCTGGGCGTGCGCGCACTTTTCCTCTCTGATGGCCCAGGACAGTTTGGCTCTCCCAGTTCTTAGGGCCGCCTTGTCACCTGCCCTGAAGGCGGAGTCTCGGGTCCTCAGCAGTGCATGCACCTCCAAAGTCATCCACGGCTTCTGATTGGAGCGTGTAGTGATTGTCTTGGAGACAGTGATGTCATCAATGCACTTGCTGATGTAGCTGGTCACTGATGCCGTGTATTTCTCCAAGTTGGTGGAGTTGCTGTCAGATGCAGCCTCCCTGAACATGTGCTAGTCAGTGTGCTCAAAACAGTCCTGAAAAGCAGAGATGGCTCCTGCTGGCCAGTATTTCACCTGCTTCAGAACTGGTTTGGAGCTTCTGATGAGCAGTCTGGATTAGCATAACAGAGATGTGGTCTGAGTAGCCAAGGTGGGGGTGGGGCTCCAAGTGGTACGAGCCGGGGATGTTTGTGTAAAAAAGATCCTTCTTTTTGCAAAGTTCACATGTTGATGGAATTTAGGGAGCACTGACTTTGCATGGTTAAAAAACTCTGTCGATGATAAACAGTGTATCCTCTACCTCTTATTCACAAGCACCTGGATCAGCTAGGTGTGGCTCATTTTTATTCAACCCTAGTTTTTAAGAGCTATTATCAAATTCCCTTATTGCAAAATTTCCAAGGAAAAAGTGGTACCAGCTATGTTTCAATGATTAATGGATCATGTTCTACAGCCCCACTGCCATATGGCACTGCATATTTAGATTACATAATCATTTGCAACAATAGGCATTGGCATAGGTAACATGTGGCATAATGACAGGCAGTGACATAGGTAACATGTGAAGATGACCTGAAGGTCCTGAGGTAGGCAGGACTCATGGGAAACCTGGCCTTCCACTTAGGTCATGGGTAGATGCATCCTAAAATTGATAAGACTGGTAATATAGCACATTGGGTTGTTGTTTGGCATGGATCTGCATCTTTAGAGAGGATTTTGGGGATGAACAAGAGGGGTAATGACTGTATTTATGTTTGTTTCCTCTCTTCATCTGTCTGACAGTGAGCTGTGTGTATCTGAGCAAGTGAGAGCACAGCAGAGCAAAGAAGAGCTGCTACAGTTCAGAGTGAGCTGGAAAGCTCCTAGTTCATTTGTATGGTTTTTTTGCATTATTATTATTATTATTATTATTATTATTATTATTATTATTATTAATAATAATAATAATAATAATAATAATAATAATAATAATAATAATAATAATAATGTTATTGGTTCTATTTAATATATACATAACTGGATGTTTTTATTTATATAGCATCTTTCACAGATTGAACCATAGAAAAAAGTACTCTGACTCACTTTTGACTGTCAGCAACATGCTCTTGCTGATATCTGAGCCCACACCATTGCTGGCCTGACACAAATAGTAGCCACGATCCTCCTCCAAAACATGTCGGATCAGAAGAGAACCATTGGGCATGATCTGGATGCGGCCAGTCAGAGGAACTGGGTGGTATTGCTGTGGGTTTCCAATACCTGGAAAACCAAAGTGCAGCAAATGTTACGATCATAAAAGTATAATATAATAATACATTTTGCTGAAGAATTAAGGTCTAAAGTTAACAAATAAAATCAAATCACTAATCAAATCTAAAAAAGCTTATAAATAATATGAGAAGATTATATAATTATATTGACATTTTGAGCCCTACTACCACACACAAAAAAACAAACAAAAAAACAAACAACAAACAGTTAGCCTAGTACATGCATTGGAAAAATTCTATTAATACATTTACACTGTTTGTTGAGTTCAACCAGTAAAAACCCAGTAAAATGGTCCCTCAACTGGAAATTTTAACTTGTGAACTTGGGGTAGACTTCTTAACTATCAGTGTTACAGTAGAACAGAACCAGTAGCCACTCACGCATGCTGTAAAAGTGAGGTTAAAGTAGCTTTTGAACTTTACATTCTCTGACAGAGCAAACAAAAGAAGGAATCTCTGCTATTTTCCCCACTTCACACATTGAACATGACAAAGTGGGAAATTATGTTATTACAACTTACAAATTACCACTTACAAGGCACCACAAACACAGCATAGGTCTATAGTTACATTGAATTTGTTGTATTGTAAAAGGGACCTGAGTGTTGCATTGTAAAAGACAATACCTTTGGCATGTTTCCACATGACTTTGGGAGGGGGGTAACCATCCACAGAGCAATTTAGAACTCCAGACTTTCCATAGATCCCATCCTGGTTGTTAGGCTGAACTCGGAAACGAGGGGGGACTGTAACCAAAAACAGAATTTACCTGACCAAGAACATAATCTAATACAAGCATAATATTACCTGCTGTCGATGTTTTAGAACTCATCTCCCTTTCACATACAATGGTGGAGATTTCCCAAGTACATGTTTTGTTCAGTCAGTGTTGCTAAAATTGGTATAGTTCCCATCTTTTTCAGCCATAACCTAATGTCTGTTATTTCTCATTTCACAGTGTTGACTTTATCCACCCTCATTTACAATACTTAGAAGCTAGTGAGAACCTCTTTGTATAACTGGGTAAAATATGCCTATATTTTCTCACCAGTGACTATAAGCTGCCTTTCAGAGCTGACGGTGGCTGCATCATTGCTGGCGATGCAAGTGTAGTTGCCGTTGTGCTTTAGGGAAACTTTGGAGATCTGCAGTGAGCTCATGAACTCCTTGGTCTCAATGGTGACACCAGAGGTGCCAGACACAATCTCCTGACCATCTTTGCGCCATGTAATCCGGATTGGCATGTCCCCAGATGAAACTACACATGCTATGTACATCAGTTTACCAATTGAAGTAGGGGGGAAGTCAAAAGGCTGAATGAGAGGGGGAACTAAGAAATTGATAGAAATAGAGAACAGAAAAAAGAGAGGACAAGAAGAAGACAGAGAGATTCAGCAGAGAAGGTCGATATGTATACTTCTCTATGGTCTGTGGTGAAACACAAACCCTCACAACACCCTAAACCCACCCCACCCCCCCAACCCAACTCAGACACACATGCACTACCTCCTTCTCCCTCCAGACCATAATAGCTGCTCTAATTAGAGCCCAATTGGCATGGGGAATAATGGTGTTGCCATGGAAACCAAGGGAGGGGGGTCCAACTGAAGACATCTGGGGGATTTAATCTGGGGCTCGTTAAAATTCAGTTAATTAAATCAGAGACATGACAAGACAAGCAGCACACTATACTATCTTCACACTGGAGTCAGTGTTCCCTTGTAGTGACTCACATGGACGCACAAACATGAATACACAGACACACATACACACAATGTGGACCATACTGTTCTCATGCTACCCTCTTTAAAATTCTTTATTCAAAAACTATTCAATAGATAGGCACCATCACAGATTTGAGATTTGTAAACACTAGAGGTATGATGTCCTGGTAATTCTTCATACTTGCAGAATATGGTTTAGACTGGGTTTGGAATTGCACAGGAAGAGCTGCTAACCTTTGACAGTGACATAGACGGTCTGGCTGATAGAGAGCTGGGGTTGGATGAGCACACTGCACAGGTACGCTCCCTCATCCATTCCTTTCTGCACATCACTGAGCTTGAGTGTACCATTCTCATATACCACCTGCCGATGGTTGTCTGGCAACAGCATGCCATCTTTGTACCACTTGATGGAGTAGTATGGGTAGCCAATCACACGGCAATTGATGAAGGTGTTGCGCCCAGCAACGGCTGTAATGTTGCGCATGGCCCTGATACTTGGGGGGCCTGAGAGAGAAAGAGGAAAACAACCAAAAACCAGACAGAAGTAGAGAGTGATGAGGTGTGGTGATGGAAATAGAGGCATTAAGATACATATAGAAAGAAAGTTGAGGAGTCAGGATTATATAGAGAAAGAGAAAAGGTGAAAGATTGATCAGAAGGAGTGATGAACAATAAATGAGGTAAAGGAAAGGAAAGAATAAAGAAGTGACAGAATGCAAGAAAGATGGAAAGTAAGGATGAATAATGGAAAGGAGATAGAGTTAGAATGCTCTGTCAGAGCATAAGGAATATGTGTGTACATATCTTTGTATGACTATAAAATATGAAATTACTTTTGTGTACAATTTTATCTTTGCTGTGACAATAAATTGTACAAGCAAAGTAAACTAAAATGCACTATGTAGAATCCAACTTGCTACATCACATGTTTAATCATTTGTCAGTACAAGTTTCTTTAGCATCACATTTCAATAAGTACCCCAAATGCACATGTAAAGGATTCAAGAACTGGTGAGAACAGAGGCTCTCAGAAGGCTTCAGCTACGATCATTCCTGCTAACCAGTTAACATTTATGCTAAGTTTACCCTTGAGGTCCTAGTTAATTCATGTCGAAGGTCAGTGATGAATTAATAAACTTAATAACCTGACTAGACTAATGCAGGAAAAGTGCATATCACTTTAACTTCATAATGAAACCAATCACTGCATTTATTTTTGGGGAAGAGTATAGGGGAAAGCTATCATCTGAAGGACTCTGTTCTCAAAATACATGAGAATGAAGGGAGAGGAGAGAGATGATGGACAGAGTATTATGGCAAACGCTGACAAGAAAAAGGAAGAAATAAGAGTCACAGTAAAAGTAGTACCATGAAGCACTGGGAGAAGAGGAGTTTATCTCAAAATGGAGGATATGTATATGGAGATTTGCATATGGAGATTTTGTGTATAGAAAGATTCTTGTCTTCTCTGCCCCTCTTTCTTGCTGTCTTTTGCCTTTCTGTCTCTCTGCTCAGTGTGTGTTGAGCTTTGTCATAGCTCTGACAGTCAACGCCTGATGTATTATTCAACAAAAACTGTCGTACAGTATCTCTCTCTCTCTCTCTCTCTCTCTCTCTCTCTCTCTCTCTCGCTCACATTTCTTGCAATGCCCTCCTCTTATCTTTTTGTTTTTCCCTCACAAAATAAGAATTCATGAGCTCTCTTAAATGTTTATTCAATAATAAAGGGTCTATGTAGTCTATACTGCTTTTGAGAAACGTACACTGAAAGCTTTGGGTTTGTTTTGGGGTGTGCACAACTGCATTTATCTGAAAATGCAAATATTACCGCCTCGCAGTGTGTCACCTCAGACTGAGTGCAAGTAAGGACTGACAGTAAGGGCATGTTTTTATATCTTAGTGGAGACCAAATGTGGGGACAAGGACAGGAATATCTGACAGTTTTAACCTTGTAGGGACATTTGGCTGTTACCAACAAGAAAAAAATGCTTTTATTTAACAAAAACTAAAAGAACCAAAAAGTTTTGTTTAGGTGTAAACAAATCATTAATTAGATTGTGTGTGTGTGTGTGTGTGTGTGTGTGTGTGTGTGTGTGTGTGTGTGTGTGTGTGTGTGTGTGTGTGTGTGTGTCAGAGAGACTCTGATACTGGTACCAGATCTCATATTCACTCCAAAGAGAGATAACATGTCTTCATAGAACAGACAGATATGTCATAACTAAGCAGAGAGAAAAAGAAAGAGAGAAAGAGGTGGAGAGCAAAGAGGAGGAAAAGAGGTACTGATATCAGCAAGCCTGTCAAAAAGACTCATCATCTCTTCACTCAGACGGTGACTTCCCTCTCTTCTCCTGTCCTCTGACATGGCCTAACCCCTATCCTTGACTGGCCGGAGAGACCTTCCCTGTATGCTAGTTCTTTTCTCCAATCATAGCTAAAATTACTTGTTTGCTAGCCAGAGAATGAAGGCTGAGGAATAATGTTCACAATAGAGAGACAATTGTGATATGAGTGTTAAGTCAAGATAAGTGTGAGTGCCATCAAAAGAATAAAATCTAAGAGACATACTGTACATATAAGACACAGAGTGAGTTACAAACAGCTAAAAAGTTAAAAACAGCTATGGTGTACTGCTAGAAGAACAAGACACACACCATCCACAAACATTTACCCCCTCACAACAGCATCAGGAAGGGGGATGTATTGATCAAACAGAAGAGTTTTGGACAGCTAAATAAGGATTGGGTGGGCGGGTGGGCGGATTGGGTGGTTGAGTGGTGGTGGAGTGATGGTAAAAGGAGGTTATGGGTTTTAAGCCACCCTCTAACAGCTGAGATTGAAAAGTAGACAGGCACCTCTTACGTTTATGCGCGCTTGGTACTCGGCGCTACCGGCCGAGTTGCGTGCAGCGCAGCGGTACACGCCCCCGTCGCGGATCTGTGGGTTGCTGACGTTAACATGCGATACAGTGGAGCCGTCCGAGAGCGTGTACTGACTGGCCCGGTGCGCCGAGTCCCGAGCGATTGGCTCATCATCCAGGGTCCAAGTGATGGTAGGTGGAGGGGCACCTTTGGCTGCACACATTAGGGAGAAGGGTTCGCCTGGTGCCACCACACGTTCACTGAAGGATGAGACAATCCTTGGTGTGCCATCTGCAAGATGGAGGGAGGAAAGATAGAAAAAAAAGAAAGAATGAAAAGGGAACAAAAACAAAGTGGAAGTGGTCAGTTAAATAGAACTGTATCTTCTATCAAGAAAAGAGATCAGGTTTAATCTGATAACTACTCAGAAATCTTAAGCTCCATAAATCTTAAAAAAACAAAACAAAACAACAACAAAGCATTTTCCTTTCCATGGCAACTCACCTTCCAACAATATAATGGAGAAGTCCTGGGCGGTTTGACCCTTGCGAGTAGCAAAGCACTGGTATGCTCCCGAGTGTCTTTTCTGGGCAGCAGTGATGAACAGAGTCTCATTGTTGGTGCCCTGAATGGAGAAGTGCTGGTCAGGAAGTACAGGTTCTGTGTTCCGGAACCAGGACACAGTGAAATGAGGGGAACCTTGAACAGCACAGGACAGGATCACTGTACTGCTGATACCTGTCTTCAAGTTTTTAGGGGAGACAGTGACCCTTAGTGGCTCTGGGGAGAGAGGAGAGTGGAGAAAAGAGAAATGCAGATAGAGAAAAATGTAAGTAGATGTTTATTTTCAGCAGAAAATTGGTCCTAGGTCTTTTCCAGTGGTTAATAAATTCTTGTTTGTTTTTAATAG
The DNA here is from genome assembly GCA_023630585.1 of Cranoglanis bouderius. Lineage (NCBI taxonomy): Eukaryota > Metazoa > Chordata > Actinopteri > Siluriformes > Cranoglanididae > Cranoglanis > Cranoglanis bouderius. The sequence continues at coordinate 18,098,530 of CM042546.1, forward strand.
AACACTAACAAATTCATTTGAATCACAACATCTGGATGGTTGGTGATGGTAAGACATTTGTTTGGAATAATTATACTGGATTACTGTGATCTTACCTTCTTACCTTCCCCATCTAAGAGTTGAACCACTAATTCAGTTTAGAATCAGATATCAGAATAAACAATCACACTCTTGTCCATAAGTCCATCTGCTGGATATGGGATATGTTCATATTTTAAGATTGTTGTATTAATTTTGTAAATGGTTGTATGGTCTTGCCCTGTTCTACCCCAGTAAAATATGTTCTTGATATGTCATTTAGGTCAGCAAGCCATTTACTCCCTTAGTTTTAGTCTAGTTAGTGAATATTGCATTCAGGTAAGTTTTCTTTTTGTACAAGGCTCTTTATCAACTTGGTTTCACCATTTTAATAATGTTTAAAGTACTATATATAGCAGCAGCAGTAGTAGTAGCTGTTGTACTAGTAGTAATAGTAGAAGTAGTGTTTTACTTTACTTTGGGTCCCACAGAGTACAGGTTACAATATAGGAAAAAAAGAAATGAATAGACAGACGGAGGGGGACAGAGCCACGTGAGAAATGAGGAAGAAAAAGAAAATGTCAGTGAGCAATAAGGCAGCTGGTGTTATGTGCTGGGGGCTTAGTGTGTGAATGTGCGGGTGTTTGTGGCATCCTCACTGCTCGCCTTGTCAGAGTGTGTGTGTGCTCGCTGGTCTGATCTGCCCACTGGCTAAATGTCCAAAAGTCCACCAGACCTCCTGCTCTACACCATTCTCTCCTCCCTTCCTTCCTTTACAGTGTTTTTCTAGCAAACTGAAACTGTCCTTTTTACACACACACACACACACACACACACACACACACACACACACACACACACACACACACACACACACACACACACACACACACACACACACACACACCTACACACACCATATATGGTTGCAGCACAACCTTCTGTCCACCTCGTAACTCTTTTTTTTCTTATGGACAGCAGGGAAGTGACTGTCCAGGCCACCAGTACCATTTTGTCTACATTTCTCTCTGTCTCTTTTGCTCCCTCTTTCTTTCCCTCCTTTCCTTTTTGTTTAAAGGTGAGCCTGCACAAGTCTGTTTTAGATGTACTGCAGTTTTCAGATAGATTTGATTCTATTTGACTCACTCCATTCCTATTTGTATCTCAGTCTTATTTTTTCTCTCTATCCACCCACTCTCATCTCCTCTTTTTTCATTCCCTATTTTTCTCATTTTAGATTAGATAGTCTAAATTTTAAGCCACTTTCATTTGAATTGGTTATTTAATTGTGAAGGGGTTACATTTAAATGCAAGTCAAAATCCCAGAAAGCCTGACCTGACAATTGATCAGGACAAGACCTAGCACAATTTCAACAAAGAAATGTTCATGAAGGCTCAATGCTGTAGCATTACAGTCTTCCTTCACTGGAACTAAGAGGCTCAAACCTGTTCCAGCATCACACAAAGTGCACAAAGCGAGCTCCATGAAGACATGGTGTGTGAAGGTTGGAAGAAGGTGGGAGAACTGGAGTGTCCTGCACAGAGCCCTGACCTCAACCCCACTGAACACCTTTGGGATGAACTGGAACTGGTGCCTCCTCACCCAACATCAGCGCCTGACCTCAACCTCACTAATGCTCTTCTGGCTGTATGAGCAAATTCAACCTCAGGTGTAAACATATAACATGTGTTACTGGAAAAAAATCCCCACAACCACGTTCCAAAATCTAGTGGAAAGCCTTCCCAGAAGAGTGGAGTTTAGGGACTAATTCTTGAATGGGATGTTCACAAAGCACATATGGTGTGATGGTCAGGTGTCCACAAACTTTTGGCCATATAGTGTATATAGTTATTCATGAGTTAACCACCAGCATACTCTGAGCAGACGGATTTGAAATGGAAATTCCATCAAATCCATTAAATGTGGGATTTGTTATACATCACATCTTATGTAATGGATCTTTATCAAACCACTTATTACTGGTAGAGGTATCCATAATGTTCTGTAAGTAAAATTCATTCAGTTTTTTCCCCTCTGATCTGTATTAGAGCTCATATCAACTTCATCAGTCAGCTGAAACTTGAGCAGCTTATGAAGTTAGAGCAAGGAAAACTGACCCTGCATGTGGATCACACAATTGTACAAAGCTTCTTCTGTTAACAAAATTAATTTGAAATAGCTCTGAACCTAATTTTATTTAAGGTTAAACAAATATTTACAGTACTGTGCAGGTCTTCCCCCACTTTCCCAATATTCATCCCCTCACCTATTACATTAAGGTATCCTGTGACCTCCTTGGAGCCAAAGCTATTGGTGACCTCACAGATGTAGTTGCCTGAATCCTCCATGCGTAGGTCACTGATGGTAAGGCCGGTGAGACGCCTGGTCCAGCGGGAGTCAGCCGGAAGTGGCCTGCCATCCTTCAGCCAACGGATAGTGGGATTGGGGAAGCCTGAGGCAATGCATGGCAGCTCCACGCTGCGACCCACCTGCACTTCACCTGACTGGAAGCTGTCCATCACTGAGGGTGTGGACTCAGTAGGATCTGGAGTACACACAAGACATTCTGTAAGTAACATTCATTCATAATAACAGTTTTTTCTCTGATCTGTATTAGAGCTGATATCAACTTCATCAATCAGCTGATTCTTGAGCAGCTTAAGAGGTTAGAGCAAGGAAAACTGAGCATGCAAAGCTTCTTTCTGTTAACAAAATACATTTGAAATAGCTCTGAACCTAATTTTATTTAAGGTTAAACACTTACAGTGCAGTGCACACTATTTTGTGTACAAATTTTGTTATAGATATTTATTTTATAACTTCAGCATTGTTGAGTTAGTACAAAAACATTTTATATTTCCAAACATTACTTTTCCAACAAAAAATTTAATGTTACATAAAAATCTTTGCATGTCAGTAAAGAAAACAACATATTATGTAACAGAACACTTTTGAGACATAAAAAATGAAGGCTGCTGGGTTTTGAAAGAAAATATGCAGGAGAGAGAGTCAAAGTCTCCAGAAAAACTGAGGCAAATTCTCCAAGATACTTTCTTAGTATTTCTACAGTACAGCATTACCAAAATGCATCTACATAAAATGGATGGGGGTGCCTTTCTGAAGTATGAACAAAAACATTATTTATACTAAATACAATTAATCTACACTATTGATTCTCAAAGGCTATGTAGGCAAGTAGGATTATGGTAGTGATGCTTTCTGAGTAGAAACATCCTTTGTGAACAATCCTTTTTATGTACTAATTTGAGTGTCATTACCTTATTTCTAAAACAAACTAATTGCAGCATACGCACCTAACACAGAGAGACGAGCACCATTGCTCTGTCGGGTCTCTCCACTGTATTTGTGTTTGGTAATGCAGCGGTAAGTAGAAAGCGCATCCTCTTTCTGCACGTCTGATATGTACAGGGCCCCATATGATGTCAAGAAAAACCTGTTACCTGTGCACAGAGAGAGAAAGATCAATGCACACATGTTAATACATACACACGTATACACACAGACTACAAAAAGACCAACATACTCAAAACATGTACGCAGAGATTCTTAGAGGAAGAGATAGAGAATGTGTGTTAAAATTTGAGATAGAGATATATATATATATATATATATATATATATATATATATATATATATATATATATATATATATATATATATATATATATATATATATATATATATATATATATATAAAATCTAGCCATAGGAGGTCACAAGCCAGTATACTTTTTGTGCTGGTCCCAAGCCTGGATAAATAGGGTTGTGTCAGGGAGGGCATCCGACATAAAACTTTTGCCAAATTCAATATGCGAATCACTAACATGACTTCCATACCGGCTCGGTCGGAGCCTGGGTTAACAACGACCGCCATCGGTGCCGTTGACCTACAGGGCACTGGTGGAAATTGGGCTACTGTTGGTCGAAGAAGGAGAGGAGGAAGGTGTGTTAGAGGAGGAAGGCGTGTCCATAGGCAGATCAGAGAAGAGGAAAGGCAGGAATTTAGGACTGAAAGTAGGGACTTTGAATGTTGGTACGATGACAGGTAAAGGCAGAGAGCTGGTAGATGTGATGGAGAGGAGGAAAGTTGACATTCTGTGTGTCCAGGAGACCAGGTGGAAAGGGAGCAAGGCTAGAAGCATTGGAGCAGGGTTTAAACTGTTTTATCATGGTGTGGACAGGAAGAGAAATGGAGTAGGAGTGATCCTGAAGGAGGAGTTTGTGAAGAATGTTCTGGAGGTAAAGAGAGTGTCAAATAGGTTGATGAGTCTGAAGCTGGAAATTGAAGGTGTGATGTTGAATGTTGTTAGTGCCTACGCGCCACAAGTAGGTTGTGAGCATGAGGAGAAAGACAGATTCTGGAGCGAGCTTGAGGAAGTGATGCAGAGTGTTCCCAGATGTGAGAGAGTGGTGATAGGGGCAGACTTTAATGGACATGTTGGTGAAGGGAATAGTGGGGATGAGGAAGTGATGGGCAGGTTTGGTCTTCAGGTAAGGAACCCAGAAGGACAGAGGTTGGTAGACTTTGCTAAAAGTATGGAGATGGCTGTGGTGAACACGTACTTTCAGAAGAGGCAGGAACACAGGGTGACATAAGAGTGGTGGCAGGAGCACACAGGTGGACTATATCTTATGTAGACACTGTAATCTGATGGAGATTAGCAATTGCAAAGTAGTGGTAGGAGAGAGTGTAGCTATACAGCATAGGATGGTGGTGTGTAAGATGTAAGAGAGCAAAGGCAGAGCAGAAGACAAAATGGTGGAAGTTGGAAAAGGAAGAGTGCTGTGTGGTTTTCAGGGAGGAGTTGAGACAGGCTTTAGGTGGTCAGGAGGTGCTTCCAGATGACTGGACTACTACAGCCAAAGTGATCAGGGAGACAGGTAGGAAGGTGCTAGGTGTGTCATCTGGAAGGAGGAAAGAAGACAAGGAGACTTGGTGGTGGAATGAGGAAGTTCAGGAGAGTATCCAGAGGAAGAGGTTAGCTAGGAAGAAGGGGGACAGTGAGAGGACGGAGGAAAGTAGACAGGAATATAGGGAGATGCAGTGTGAGGTTAAGATAAAGGTGGCAAAGGCCAAACAGAAAGCTTATGAGGACATGTATGCAAGGTTAGATAGTAAGGAATGTGAAAGGGATTTGTATTGGTTGGCGAGGCAGAGGGATAGAGATGGTAAGGATGTGCAGCAGGTTAGAGTGATTAAAGATAGAGATGGAAATGTGTTGACAGGTGACAGGAGGGTGAGGGAAAGATGGAAGGAGTATTTGAGGAACTGATGAATGAGGAAAATGACAGGGAGAGAAGAGTAGTAGAGGCAAATATTGTTGAGCAGGAAGTAGAAAGGATTAGCAAGGGTGAAGTTAGGAGAGCTTTAAAGAGGATGAAGAGAGGAAAGGCGGTTGGTCCTGATGACATACCAGTGGAGGTATGGAAGTGTCTAGGAGAGATGGCAGTAGAGTTTTTAACAAGGTTGTTCAATGAGGTCTTAGAGAGTGAGAGGATGCCTGAGGAATGGAGGAGAAGTGTTTTGGTGCTGATTTTTAAGAACAAGGGAGATGTGCAGAGTTGTGGAAACTACAGAGGTATTAAGCTGATGAGCCATACAATGAAGTTGTGGGAAAGAGTAGTGGAAGCAAGGCTAAGGGGAGAAGTGAGCATTTGTGAGCAGCAGTATGGTTTCATGCCAAGAAAGAGCACTACAGATGCAATATTTGCTTTGAGAATGTTGATGGAGAAGTACAGAGAGGGTAAGAAAGAGCTGCATTGTGTCTTTGTAGATTTAGAGAAAGCGTATGACAGGGTGCCAAGAGAGGAGCTGTGGTATTGTATGAGGAGGTCTGGAGTGGCAGAGAAGTATGTTAGAGTGGTGCAGGATATGTATGAGAGCAGTAGGACAGTGGTAAGGTGTGCGGTAGGTGTGACAGAGGAGTTCACGGTGAAGGTGGGACTGCATCAAGGATCGGCTCTGAGCCCCTTCTTGTTTGCAGTGGTGATGGACAGGCTGACAGATGAGGTCAGACAGGAATCTCCATGGACTATGATGTTTGTGGATGACATTGTGATCTGTAGTGAGAGCAGGGAGCAGGTGGAGGAAAGTCTAGAGAGGTGGAGGTTTGCTCTGGAGAGAAGAGGAATGAAGGTTAGTCGCAGGAAGACAGAATACATGTATGTGAATGAGAGGGATCCAAGTGGAACAGTGAGGTTACAGGGAGAAGAGGTAAAGAAGGTGCAGGATTTTAAGTACTTAGGGTCAACAGTCCAGAGCAATGGGGAGTGTGGAAAAGAGGTGAAGAAGCGTGTGCAGGCAGGTTGGAATGGGTGGAGAAAAGTGTCAGGTCTGTTGTGTGATAAAAGAGTACCAGCAAGAATGAAAGGAAAGGTGTACAGGACAGTAGTGAGACCAGCGATGTTGCATGGTTTGGAGACAGTTGCACTGAGGAAAAGACAGGAGGAAGAGTTAGAGGTAGCAGAGCTGAAGATGTTGAGGTTCTCTTTGGGAGTGACGAGGATGGATAGGATCAGGAATGAGTACATCAAAGGGACAGCACATGTGAGATGTTTTGGAGACAAAGTTAGACAGGCCAGGTTGAGATGGTTTGGACATGTTCAGAGGAGGGAGAGTGAATATATCGGTAAAAGGATGATGAGGTTAGAGCTGCCAGGCAGGAGGCCAAGAGAAAGACCAAAGAGGAGGTTTATGGATGTAGTGAAAGAGGACATGAAGGTAGTCGGTCTGAGAGAAGAGGATGCAGGGGATAGGGCTAGATGGCGGCAGATGATTCGCTGTGGCGACCCCTGAAGGGAACAGCTGAAAGGAAAAGAAGAAGATATATATATATATATATGTATATATATATATATATATATATATATATATATATATATATATATATATATATATGTGTGTGTGTGTGTGTGTGTGTGTGTGTGTGTGTGTTGTAGGGGTATGTTACTGTCATGTTAATTTGACATATTTTTAATTTTACCATAACTCAATATATGTATGTTGATAAAGACTGTTATAGTTTAACAGTTAATTAACTGTTATATTTTATATTACATTTTAAGTTAATTAACTTATTAACCTAAATACAACTTTTATAAGTCCATATAGTAGTACACTACACTGTAGTAGATCTTAAACATACTGGTATAAAATGGACACATCTGTAACATACTCTTACAGCAACACACACAACAATTACTAATTGAGCATTTCTGACCTTTCGTGTGCTTTAGACCACCGCTAATTTAGACTTTAATGTGATACTGAATAATTCTAATGACTCTTTAAAAAGAGATAAATGTATATATGTATAAATGGTCAGTTGAGGGGATGTGTGTCTATTTGTAAGTTCTATTATAAAGTTAAATTGCAAAATGTAGTAACGATGAAATGAGCAAAATGAGTCAAATTAAGTACTGATTTACTGAAGTACTGAAATTAATTAAATGAGTAGAATTAACAATTGTGTTGTCAATTCCATTGGCAGCTCACACTCACACAGATGTTTGTTTGTCTTCCTATACTTGTGAGGACCTATATTTAACCCTAAAAGTAAATGTTTTGATTCTTTTAGTTTTTTAAGCAAAAGCTGCAGTTTATATATTATATACTGTAGATCTGGGGAATTTGGAGGCCGAGTCAACACCTTGAACTCTTTGTCATGTTCCTCAAACCGTTCCTGAACAATGTTTGCAGTGTGTCAGGGCGTATTATCCTGCTGAAAGAGGCCACTGCCATTAGGGAACACCGTTGCCATGAAGGGGTGTACTTGGTCTGCAACGATGTTTAGGTAGGTGGTATGTGTCAAAGTAACATCCACATGAATGCCAGGACCCAAGGTTTCCCAGCAGAACATTGCCCAGAGCATCATACTGCCTCCACCTTCTTCCCATAGTGCATCCTGGTGCCATCTCTTCCCCAGATAAGCAACACACGCACCCGGTCGTCCACATGATGTAAAAGAAAACCTGATTCCTCAGACCAGGCCACCTTCTTCCATTGCTCCATGGTGCAGTTCTGATGCTCAGGTGCCCATTGTAGGAGCTTTCAGTGGTGTACAGGGGTCAGCATGGGCTCTCTGACCGGTCTGCAGCTACACAGCTCCATACGCAGCAAGCTGTGATGCTCTGTGTGTTCTGACTCCTTTCTATCAGAACCAGCAGTAAGTTTTTCAGCAGTTTGTGCTACAGTAGCTCTTCTGTGGGATCAGACCAGACGGACTAGCCTTCTCTCCCCATGTGCATCAATGAGCCTTGGGAGCCCATGACCCTGTCACTGGTTCACCGGTTGTCCTTCCTTGGACCACTTTTGGTAGGTACTAACCACTGCATACCGGGAACACCCCACAAGACCTGCTGTTTTGGAGATGCTCTGACCCAGTCGTCTAGCCGTCACAATTCGGCCCTTGTCAAAGTTACTCAGGTCCTTACACTTGCCCATTTTTCCTGCTTCCAACACATAAACTTTGAGAACCGAATATATCCCACCCCCTGACAGGTGCCACTGTAACGAGATAATCAGTGTTATTCACGTCAGTGGTTTTAATGTTATGGCTGATCAGTGTAAATATATATATATATTCTTTCCCTTCTCCATACTCTTCCACTCTTCCAGGCCTTTTGGTGTTTCTGAGCTCATCAGTCCAGTCTTTCTTTTTAAGATAGTACCAAACAGTTGATTTGCCCACAGCTAATGTTGTTGCTATCTCTCTGATTGGTTTGTTTTAATTTTTCAGTCTAATGATGGCTTGCTTCATTAGCAGTGACATCTCTTTGGACTTCATATTGAGAATTAGCGGCAACATTCCAAATGCAAATGCACACTTGAAATCAACTCTAAATGCAACTCTAAATGCAAATGCAACTCTAAATGCAAATCTCACACTTGAAATCAACTCTAGACCTTTTATCTACTTACTCACTACAGCCTCAGGAGCTCTCTGCTTGCACAGCTGACAAAGGATTTTTGTCCAAAACATTCTGTTTCACTGGATACTTTGTGTACAATACTGAATTTTTACCACCTTTCTATGTATAAACTGCAATAATAGGGGTGTATACATGTCCACACACACACACACACACACACACACACACACACACACACACACACACACACACACACACACACACACACACAAAGGTCAACATCTGGGCTGTTGACTTAATTTGAGAGTGCATAGTTGTATGTTTGTATAATTATGTATGTCAACAGAGATGTGCATTGATATTCTATAATTTTACATTTCCCACTCTGTTAGGAAGGAGCTTGGCTTAAGTAGGTAAATTGTCTGTGTGTGTGTTTGTGTGTGTGTGTGTGTGTGTGTGTGTGTGTGTGTGTGTGTGTGTGTGTGTGTGTGGGTGTGTGTGGGTGTTCTCTGCTGGTGTGCTGTCTACAGGATTGCAATCAGTATGTTCAATGAATCAACATCTAAGTCTAAAGCAAATTTAACAAAGCAGATAAGACAGGCATTGCTACCCAACTTACTCTAACAAAAGGTTTATATACAATTGGCATTTGAGACACATGCATGCAGTGGCTCAAAATAAAGGCCAAGTTATTTACGTCTAATCATAAAATAAATAAATATCACACTTTACAGTGTGTATGTGTTATTGCATATTTAAATGAGTAGAATGAATTAGTGAAGACGGTTTATGCATGACTGAGAATGAATAAATGTGCCTGGATACATATGTGTGTGTGTGTGTGTGTGTGTGTGTGTGTGTGTGTGTGTGTGTGTGTGTGTGTGTGTGTGTGTGTGTGTGTGTGTGTGTGCACGGGTATTGTTGTCATGCTGAGTGCTAGGCCTGGCAAACTGTAATTTGAGATTCGGCCCTCACGTTCCAACCTGCATATTAAGTCTTACAGGATAATGTGCACTTGGTGATGTTAACTCCCGACAACAGTAGCGCAACGCTGTCACAACACTTCAACCAGTGTGAGAGAGCAAGGGGTGGGCACGAGGGGGGAAAGAGACACAAAAGACAGCGCTACAGAGAAATGGGGAAGTAGCTACATGAGGATATGAGATATATGGAAGATAGACACCAGTCGGTAAATCAAACAGTAAGATGCTAAAGAGATAGATAATTCACATCTCATTTCCTCTATATTCTTTGTTCTTGGCTTGTTAACCAATGTATATTAACCTATGTTAACCAATACCCCATGGGGAAGATAAATGTGACATACTTGATATGTCATTTACATAACTAAATCATTAAGTGACATTAGTATTTCTTTCCTTCTTTGTGGTGTCCTTTGTTTATGTTTTATGTTGAGAGAGAGAGAGAGAGAGAGAGAAAGAGAGAGAGAGAGAGAGAGAGAGAGAGAGAGAGAGAGAGAGAGAGAGAGAATATCGCTATGCACAATACCTACAATAAAGTCCATTTGGGATTTCAGCTCTATTCTTTTTTTAACTAATTAAACTAATTCAAAGATGAAAACCAACACTAAGGAAATAAATACTAAGACATGCAACAGATGAATGAATGAATGAATGAACACTCAATTTTTGTAACTGCACTAAAAATCATACAGTTTGTATTAAATACCACTAGAGGTGCAACCTAGTATCAGTAGTTTTTAGTTGTTAGTTTTCAGGTGAGCGTGAGAGTCTTAATGTCTGGACTGGTTTGGTGCCAAGGTGGAATAGGATGTGACACACATTATCTAAGACTAATAATAAACAGTAATAAAGTGTGTTGTTATTTAACAAATGAAAAACATATAATATGAGACAAATATATGAAAAAAAATACTGGAAGTCAACAAATAAAAAGGGAAGCTATGCTAACTGAATTAGGCCAGCCTCCTGGGAAGGATCTGAAGAAATATAGATGAACAGAATTGACAGACATATACGATAAAGCTTACAAAGAAATCTATATAATGTATTTAATTATAAATATATAGAGAAAGAGCAATGGAGTTTGGGGCAGAGGAGAGTGTTGAGTGTGGGCTGGATTTGTTCTTAGAGCTCCCATGCAAATGACGGTGCTGCAGTCATGTTAACGAGGATGGCATTTCAAACTGTTTGGCCCATTACTTATTAATGTCACCCCCCCCCCCCCCCCGCGCCGCCTCCATACGTCCTCCCTTTTTCTTCAATAATCACTGTTGCTAGGGCCTCTGCATTCACATGACACAGGTTAGGGGGCACTGCAGTGGCACGCATACAGACAGAAGGAGAGAGCAAGAGAGGAACAGCTGCAAGTGTGTGCATTAAAAGGGGTGATTTGTATATTTGTATATTGTTTCAGGAATCTGATTGGCTGGGAATGGAGCTCTGAGAGAATTATGGTATGGTAATGAAGGAAAAGTAACAAAAGCAACAGAGCTCTGTCAGTCAAAGCAGAGAGATGGATATGTGTAAAATATATGCATATGCATAAAATGAATGAACACACACACACACACACACACACACACACACACACATCATCATCAAGTTCACAAAATGCAAAGTGAGTGAACAGAAGAAATATCTACATCAAATCAATATTTGCTGTGACCACCCTTTGCCTTCAAAACAGCATCAATTCTTCTCGGTACACAAAGTCAGGTGTATGATTAAACAATTATACCAAACAGGTGCTAATGATCATCAATTCAATATGTCGGATGAAACACAATCATTAACTGAAACAGAAACAGCTGTGTAGGAGGAATAAAACTGGGTGAGGAACAGCCAAACTCAGCTGTTGGGGTTGCTGAAGACAGTTTACTGTCAAAAGTCCTACACCATGGCAAGACTGAGCACAGCAACAAGGCAGAAGGTAGTTATACTGCATCAGCAAGGTCTCTCCCAGGCAGAAATTTCAAGGCAGACAGGGGTTTCCAGATATGATGTCCAAGCTCTTTTGAAGAAGCACAAAGAAACGGGCGACGTTGAGGACCGTAGACACAGCGATTGGTCAAAATAATGTTTTACAAGCTGCTGGATGTAGCATTGTGTTAATTTTGTTTGCTTGTGGTCATACTTGGAATAAATACTGAATGATAATAACTGTTCACTGGTGTACATCCCATGTACAAAGCTCCACAGAATGATGATGGCTCCAAACCCCTCCCTTTCCCTGTTTCAACTCTTGCTTTATTAGCACTTACAAGTAATCTGTATCTAAATAATCAAAATAGTTCATATTTCTTTCAGTCTGTTTTTCTGGCACATATAAGATTTAGCCTGTGACATACAAAAGGACATTACCTCCTAGCAGTAGCCCCACACCCCCCTCTCACCATCTGCCCATTTATGAGTCTAATTCCCTTCAGAATCAAAGTGGTTGCTGAGATGAGCATTCAATAGTGAGGCCTCACGGCTAACGAAAAACGTCTTTTGCACTCTGATATTAAAACAGTCATCATTTGTATCAGTGTTTGATACAGTGCACATTTAAGAACATCTGTCACATCTCAAGACCTCCCTGGATTGCTCTTCTCTCCTCCTCCTCCTCTCTCTCTGAGCCTGAAGTTAAAAGTTGTGATCGGTCAAGGGTTTGTGATTCCCTATCACTCTTATCCTCAATTTCTTATCTCTCATTTCTCTAACATTTGACCCTTTATTTCCTTTTCTGTTTATCCTCATCATCAGCCTACTCCTACTCATCTTCTTTCTCTTTCTGCCAGTGGTTGTAGGAGGGTGGGTTTGTGCTCATTAAAAAAGCATACTTCACTGTCAAATGCCAGCTGCCAATCCCTGTCCCCCGTCCCGCATGTAAATGTGGCACCCCAATATTTTTTATTCCAGAAAGACTGAAAAAAAAAAAGACAAGAAACACAGCAGCACCCTCAAAGGGGAATGAGAAATCTTGCACTTCATTCACACATCTAGTAGTGTTTAAAAGCTTGTTCTACATACAGCAACCGTAAATAGAATGGCCATAAATATTCAAGGGGGACAATTTGGAAGGTGGTGGTGTTGGTGGTGATGGTGGTGGTGTGTGTGTGTGTGTGTGTGTGTGTGTGTGTGTGTGTGTGTGTGTGTGTGTGTGTGTGTGTGTGTGTGTGTGTGTGTGTGTGTGTGTATATTTTGTGGGCGAAGGGGGGCAGAGGACAAGAGGAAAAGAGGAAGCACTAGTAGGGAAGGCAGATGCCAAAAGATTGAGGGACAAGAAGGATGAGGAGAATAGAGAAAATAGACAGACTAAATAAAAATGGTATAGTCACCCTTTCATATCAGCTCTCTTACTGTGTGTGTATATGTGTGTTTGTTAGTATTATATGTGTAACTGTATTGTTTTCCACTATCAGTCCCATGTCACATACTGGGAAGCTCCTTTTTCCCACTGAATAAAGTATATTCCCTTAAGGAACCATTCTCTTAGTCCAGAACAAAATATACTGCTTCATAGTCCAACAGAACTACAGAGAGAATGAGTGGTGTGAAAGAACTGATGGTCTTAATGAATACAGAAAGTTAGAGCAGACTTCAAATGGAAAGATTCTCACGTTTGACTGAAGTAAGGGAAAATAAAAGAATGAATGTCGACTGAAAGAAAGATATAGTCTGACACTGCAAACTGAAAGCTGTAAGGGGGATTAATCCAATACCCATACATATGGTGTTCAGCATAAATATATATCGTCATGGTGGAGAGTTGACAATGAGACCTTTAAAAGGGATTATTTCTTAGCAATGTATTGTAATAATTTTATATAAATAAAGCACAAAAAAGTTAAACTTTTTACTTAAAATCAGAAGGCTCAAACATTATTTCTATCAAAAAATTTATCTACAGCCTAAATGTGATACATGGACACTGGAGATTTCAAGCAATTTATTTTTGTCACAAAGGGGGAAAAACACATAACTGCCATGAAATATATTATCCATGCAGCAGTCATTTTTGTTTTGTGTTGAAATTTTATTCGATCATTAGATTGATGTAAAAGGAGAAAGTAACAAGGAACAGTAAAATATCCATCCGTCCATTTTCTATACCGCTTATCCTACACATGGTCTGTGTTTGGACTGGGGAGGGAAACCAGAGTACCTGGAGGAAACCCCCCAACACACGGGGAGAACATACAGACACACGGGGAGAACTCCACACACGCAGGGCAGAGGCAGGAATCAAACCCCAAACTCAGGAGGTGCGAGGCCAGTAAAACTGTGTGTAGGAAAGAACAACAATTTAAAAAAAAAAAAAACAGAAAATCTCTGATTTTCTGTTTAATCCATTAGTGAATAATTGAAAACTGCTTTAACTAAAACAGTGTGTGTGTGTGTGTGTGTGTGTGTGTGTGTGTGTGTGTGTGTGTGTGTGTGTGTGTGTGTGTGTGTGTGTCAGGTAGGGTTAAACTTGGCAGACAGTGATTGATATTGGCTTGATTGGTGAGTTTGACAGGAAAGCCAGACTACTTGTATAGATTGTATTACACACACACACACACACACACACACACACACACACACACACACACACACACACACACACACACACACACACACACACACACAGGCTGTTCCCACACCAATCAATGCAGAGTCTCTCCAAGGAGAATCTGCCTTACTCTACTCCCACACTACAGTGAAAGTGCCAAAATATTACTCTCCAAGGACTGTAAGTATTCTGAAATCCCCATCAGAAAAGGTACATCTCATCATCTTTCTGTTTAAGATGTAAAGGTAGTAGTTTGGGGTTCATCAAAGGACATTATTGATTGTATGAAGCCTTTAATTCTCCATTTCCTCCAGTTGAGTTCAGACATTTGTGAGGTTCATGAACTGTTCAGAAACAGCAATCAGAAAGCTAAAGGATTTTTTATACAAATGACTACACAAATATACATTTATATATACACAAATATACATTTCTACAAAAATAGTATTTTGTAGGACAATAGAAAAATAGTATTTTAAATAGTAAAATTTTAAATCTAATATACTGCTCATCCTTGACTTCATGAATCATCAATATATTTCTACTTACAATATAAGCTATTGCCAAATCCTTGACTTTGTTGTGCTATTTTGATTATTACTGTATATCTTATTTGTAAATATACAGGAGTCAGAGATCCATGTTTTAAAGTGAATGGACAAGCTGTTTTAGATCTTTAAACAGAATGAATCCTCTAAGTATTAAATATCATGTTTACTGTTTCTTGGCCCATATTCTAATAAGGGAAGTGCAGAAGAACAAAAGAAAGAGGGGGGAATGTGAGTAGCACTATGGAGACAGATGTTGTAGTGAAAGAGAGAGGGAAGGAGAGAGAGGGAAGGAGAGAGAGAGGGAGAGTGACATTGTACCCAAACCTTCCCTGCACCACTGTCTCTTCTGCATCAGTGCCCTGTGCTCTGCCCCAATTTACCCAATGTCACTATAATCAGTAAACAGCTGAGGGAAACAGGGGGAGGGGATAAAAAGAGAGCAGAACAGAAAAGAGAGTGTAGAAAAAAAAGAGAGATTCATTGAAAGAAAATAAAATCCTTAAAAGACACCACATGCTGATAAAGGAGTCCTTATATACACGCAAACGTGTTCCCAATGTTTTAATTTCCAAGTTATACAGACAGGTTTCAAAGACTGAAATAATATAAATACAGGATTAAACATATGAATACAAAGTTATCAAATTCTGATTTCTGATCTTCTACAGTGTCTGACATGTAGTAATTACAACACACAATTTCCCTACAAATCTTTCAGGTGAAATTTCCTGCTTGACATTTGACATTCCAAAATGCACACTTGTTCACATAATGGGTCATTTTGAGGTTAATGAGCAAGAGAGAGAGAGAAAGAGAAAGAGAGAGAGAGAGAGAGAGAGAGAGAGAGAGAGAGAGAGAGAGAGAGAGAGAGAGAGAGAGAGAGAGAGAGAAGCATATAAAATATGTAGATTAGGTGGAGTGAGGACTGTCCCACCTCCTGTGGCAATCCTTATCCTGTCACATCTACTGCATATGGAAATATGTTTTAGTATAGAATTGTGTAGAAAACTGTAGCACTGTGCTGTAGTGCTTTGGTTAGTATTCAAGTAGCAAGAGAGCAGAAGACAAAAGAAGAAGATGTTATAGGAAGGAAGATATGAAAATGTGATGAAAAGAATGAAGAGAGAAAGAAATGGGAGAGGAATTGAGAAAAGGGCAGCTTCATAATTTATGAGCCATGCACCATGTGTCTGGTAACATCTGCTGTGGCATGGCTAATGTGTGTTCCCCTTTCCCCTCCTCTCACACACAGGCACACACACACACACACACACACACACACACACACACACACACACACATAACTACTGTCTGATCAAATGTGTGTGTGTGTGTGTGTGTGTGTGTGTGTGTGTGTGTGTGTGTGTGTGTGTGTGTGTGTGTGTATGAGCGTTTGTGTGTGGTGTGTGTGTGAAAGAGCGAGTGCAATGGCACTGATTCCCCTGAAATAAAGGCATTAACATACCTATAAATCAGCATAATCAGAGACCTCCTCCCCCACCACGATCTCTACATCTCACCAGCATGAGGCTTTGACAGACCTGCTCACAGATTAAACAGCCTGTACAGACGTATAGACTGAGATGTGACAGTATGGACTTCATATCAGCACGCACAGGATAATTTTAAAAGATGCAAATATTAGATCCAAATTTAGATTCTAATATAAATTCTTATATCTGAATTGAAATGCAACAAATTAATGTATAGTAATGGATATATTCAGATCCTGGTCATTGTGCCTATAAAGTTAAATTGTACTTGTTGTGTTTATACATTGCCTTTATAGCCGCCACATTAGGAGCATTTGTTAGAGAGCTATATTCCTAACTGTTCTATTCACCATCGTGTTTTGACACTCTTCGATCTGCACTTTGTTCAGTTTGCACATTTTGTAAATTCTCCACTCTCCGCTTTGACTCTGAAAATAAAAGTTTCATTTTACAGAAGTGTGCAATGTTACACCTCCACATCTCTCTTAAGCTTTAACTATAATGTAGGTGATGCCTTTAATGTGCGCCATCCTTATTATATTTTGTATCACAGTGGTATAGAATATTCTTGAATATGACTGATCAGAAGGTTTTGACTAATTTTCTGTAACAGCAGCTCCAGTTATCGTTTCCATGGTAACATCTCATTCACAGGGACTTGCATGGGGGACCATCTACATAATCTAAGCCTAATAATAAACAGAATGAAAAATGTGCTCTTAAGAAAGATATATAATAGTTAATTTGGGGAAGTTTTCTGTAAGGAGATGTTTCTTTAACATTTACGGAGTCTCTGATGTTTTCCGCCACATGCGAGTCTTCAACACGGAGGATGTCGCACTTTGCAGTTTCTCCGAAACATGATGAGCTGCGATTTTTCTTGTTGTTGTTGCTGTCATTAATTTAAAGAGTGAGGAAAAAAATAGTAGTGAGGGAATAAATAGTAATGATGGTGTATAGCTATTATAACAAGTAAAATGTCATTCTTTAATAAATGTTAAAGAAATATATTATAATTGGCAAATTGCTGTGTTATAAGAGAAATATAACACATTGGTGCATGCTGCTATTGGAAAATAATCACCTTTGGGTAGTTACAGTGACTCTGTTTCACATGGGCTTACTCCAGCATTGATTATTTTCCTGTAACAGCATGCCCTGTAATTATTGTTATCCTTTAATTCTTTGATTTGCACACAGAGATCTGTACTGAAACCAAATTCCACCACTGTAGTTTCATGGAAATAAATAATATTGGATAGATAGATAGATGGATAGATAGATAGATAGATAGATAGATAGATAGATAGATAGATAGATAGATAGATAGATAGATAGATAGATAGATAGATAGATAGATTATCTTCTTTATGCCATTGTACATGCTTTCCTCCCCCCACGGATGTGTGTTTTGGTTTATGCACAACTCTTTTTTTTTTTTTTTTAGCACACAATGATTACTGGAGCACAGAGATTTCCTCTAAGGAGGCAATTTTTTTTTGACCTAACATACTATTTTATTGTGAGCACCAGTGTTTCATAGTGTGCTAGCAATTATGCAGTAAGGGAGAAAAAATAAGAGGCAGCAAGAGCATGAATAGGCATGACGAGTGAGGTAAGGGAGGCACGGAAAAATGTGACAGTGTTGTGACAGAGTGAAGGAGAGAGAAGTGTGTGTGTGTGTGTGTGTGTGTGTGTGTGTGTGTGTGTGTGTGTGTGTATGCACACTGATGGGTTGGATCCATATCCCCGGCTCTAGAACACATTAGCTGCATTAAGTGAGCTGACAGGTTCCTCCTTATTACCCAGCCTTGTGGCACACACTGTACATAGTGACCTGACACCCACACACCCACATACACAAACACACACACACACACACACACACACACACACACACACACACACACACACACACACACACACACACACACACACACACACACACACACACACACACACACACAGGCAGCCTATCTGTGTTTGACAACTGTGTGGGTTACACACACATGCAACATTTCATTTTTTTGCAAGCATATCTGCAAACAAACATTGAGCTAAGTTTTATACTCTATTAAAATAGCAATGTGATGTCCTCAAAAGCAGAACTTGTGTGTTTCTGAATACAGACCAATAATATATGCTCTGTGTATGATTTGTGTGCATCTGTATCATGTCCTCTTCCTGCATTATTGATTGTCTGGTGTAATGGGTTAAAGACCCTCTGCTGTCTACACCCTTCAATTATTCACCCTCAACATCAACCTTCTTCCATGGACAAAACCACAGACACACAGACACACACGCACACACACACACACACACACACACACACGCAGTAGGGGTTGCACAGATTAGTATGGGTTTTCTTCATTTTCTTCCAACCTCCCAAAAACATGCCAGGAGGTGGAGTGGCTATGCTAAATAGCCCCTAGGTGTGAATATATGTGTTAGTGTGTGTTAGTGTGTGTGTGTGTGTGTGTGTGTGCGCGTGTGTGTATGGTGCCCTGCTATGGACTGGCATCCCAGCTTGTGTTCCCGCACCACACCAAGTGTTTCCCAGGATAGGCTCCGTATCTACTGCATCCCTGATCAAGATAAAGCAGTTACTGAAGATGAATGAAAACAAAAACGATTAATTAATTCACTGAGAGATCGTGAATTCCGATATTAAACACTGTATACACGGAGTCTTTAATAACTAACAGCAAATAAACTGTTGGATAAACTGTTTTATTTTGAGAAACTGAGATGTAGTTAATGATTGTTTGAAGCAGAACTTAAACTGTATTTATAATATTATTATCATATTACAATACACATCAAAGACGGAAATCATGACTCAGTGAAACTAAGATTAAACAGCGCTGATAATACAGTACAACGCTTGTCACCAAGTAGGGCTGATTATATAAATGAAAGATATTGTGGTTGAATAAACTATATAATTATAGAATTCAATAAAAACCTTATATCCTGTTGTGAATTGAAAGGTTTTTTTTTTTTTTTTAACCTATTACAGTAAAAAACATGATTGTTCACATTTAGATGTGTATTTAAAATTAGATATTAGATGATGATAATGCATTACATTAAAAATCTATTTGTTTTCTTAACATCTAGGTATGTGTACAGTATATACAGCACATTCTGGTGTTTAGCTAAGATGTCTAGAAACTAAGGATGTAACCGAAATCAAATTCATTATTTCAGACTGAACAGATAATTTATTCTAAACATGTAAAAATACAGGTTAATTAAGAGGTGCACTATCATCCCATCAGAACAGGGATCCTGTAGCAGGAGCGGGAGGTTTTTACTTTCATGCAATGCTGTGAAGTTGAACTGTCAGAGCCAGAATTCATTGACCATGTTGACAGCGCTGCCATTTCTACCTCTGGGCTTTTCCAATGTTTTCCAGGGTCTCCTGAGGTGTAGCGTTCAGAAATAAATAATTAGCCATAAATAAATAGATAGATAATAATGATAATAATAATAATCTTACAATTTAGATAGAGGCGTTGTGTTGCACTCCTACTAGGAACTAACCATCCACTTAAACTTTCTAATTCTTTACTCTTCATGCAGATGCACACACTCATGCTAATTCTCACTCCCATTTTAATTTGATATCGTGACTTTTGTTATACGGAGGTGAGGAAGTAAGAGAGACCCATTTCTCACCCATATTGTCTTTTTTTGTGTGTCTACAAGGGGATTGTTCTCATCCCTGTTCCCCCTTTTGGTCTAAGCATTAAAGAACATAAAGCAGAAACAGGAGGGGGGTCGTGTGGTTTAGTGGAGACATTTTTTGTTAAATGCGATTTCTTTCTGCCGTTAACTGTAATCTCCTCCAGCAGACCCATCTTTAGCCAAATGAAGAAAGAATAGAAGAGAAAGAGTGAAAACCATCTTATCCAAATCCAATTGCTGCTGGAAGAAGAGAGCGAGTGCACAAAAGGAGGGAGGAGAAGTAGGAGGAGAAGAGCTTGTAATTTGTCTGAGGGATTACATAGAGAGCTGGCAGAACTCACAGGCTGCCTCTTTCAAAGATATCTGTATGTGTCTGTGTGTGTGCACACACGCTTAATAGAATATCAGGATGTTGCGTGGGACCTCTAGGTGTGTGTGTGTGTGTGTGTGTGTGTGTGTGTGTGTGTGTGTGTGTGTGTGTGTGTGTGTGTGTGTGTGTGTGTGTTGTATTACAACTCAGCTTACACCGTTTATGTTGTTATATAAAAGATTTCATTTCACATTTCAACATACTAGTTGACGTGCTCCATTTTCTATTTGCCCTTTAACCTGACCAAATTACACCATGCCATTTCCAGAGCATTCAGAAGAGAGACTCTCTGACCCTCATTTCACTCCCTCTATCTGCTCTGGATGTAACAGACAGTGACAGAGCCAATTAGGTAGTGTGTGGCAGCAGCCACTACCAGGCACACACTCACCCAGAGAGAGAGAGAGAGAGAGAGAGAGAGAGAGAGAGAGAGAGAGAGAGAGAGAGAGAGAGAGGGGGCTAGGCTGGAGGCCAGGTTTTATGTGCTATCCATAGATTTGATGTGAGAGAGGGCAGTACACAGACACTCACACACGGAAAAACAGACTCAGGGAAAGGCTAAAAGAAAGGGACAGATGGCCAGATATGTGTCAAGCTGAAGTATGTCAGTGTCTGTGTGTGTGTGTCTGTGAGTGACAGTGATACAAAGAAGCCTGTCTCATGCTGCCTATAGCCTTCTACTCATAGTGCACTTTACATTGACAAAGAGCATATGCTTCATGGGCACACACACACACACACACACACACACACACACACACACACACACACACACACACACACACACACACACACACACACACACACACACACACACACACACACACACACACACACACAAAATGAGGTACTGTCCTGGATTGAAGAACACATTATAGCACTAAGCTGATTAGCTGATTACTGTCAGTCACCCTGCCCTTAACAATTAGGCCACCTTCTTCCTTCCTCTTACTCTTTTCTCATAATCTATCTCAGTTCTTCTTATTTCTGTCTGTCTTTTCTGTCCTCCACTACTCTGTCCATCTGGTTCCCCTGCCTGTTCTCCGGTGGTTTGGTCCAGCTGGAATACACAGGACAAACATCAAAATTTACAAAAGCAGAATACCTTTTAGATGTTATGACTGTACTCTTTTTACTTTCCACATCAGGGGTGTCCAATCCCTATCTGCAAAATATCACCTGCTTTATCAGATGAACTCGGCCTTCAGTCAGCTATCAGGTGTGGCTCCTGCTTGGTTGGAATGAAACCCTGCAGCCACACTGGCCCTTTGTGGATAAGATTGGACACTTCTGCTCCAGATGTTCAAGTGTCTCAGATTCCTCTGATTTTCTTTCCATAGATATCATGCACAACAAAACTAAATAGTGTAATATATTAAAATGATACCTATACTACAATCACAAAATACACCATAAAACATATGAAAGTCAAATATTAAATACAGAATATGAAATAATAATTATATCACAAAATTATAAATTAAACAGATTTCTAAATGTTGTATGCATCCCACCCTGCAGCAACAGTTTATATGATTATAAATTCTCTGTCTGCGCAAGAGGAAATGCTCCCACTCATCCTGATCCACAGGTGATGCCTTCACTGAAACAATGAGCTTTGAGTGGTTTCCTCTGTTTTACCCAGTTTTGATTTAACCTTAGTCTAAGAGCGACAGAAAAATAAAGGTAAAGAAAAAAGAGAAAGAGCTAAAAGAAGAGACTGGTAGGTCCCACAGCAGCACTTAAAAAAAACTGTATTATTGATGACAAGACAAAGTGAAACATTTATCATCCAGAGAGAGAGAGAGAGAGAGAGAGAGAGAGAGAGAGAGAGAGAGAGAAGCTAAAATCTACGCAAATATCTTGAGATACAGTAATACTACATCACCTCCACATTGTATTAATGAGTATTGAGGTCTATATGAGACTACGTTTACTCTCCTAACTCTTCATAAAAATTGTCAAATGTAAAAAATGGGTTAGTTTGAGTAAATACATTATTAAGAGGTGTGGCCAGGATGCAACAATATCCAATCAAATCAGCTCCTCTCTGCTCCTTTAATCACCAACTGTGAGCATTGCAGCACAGTGATGTTTTTATAAAGAGAAATAAATTAGAATGCACTTTCATTTTGTTTGTTATTGACAGAAATAATCAGCTGGCTCAAAAGAAAATTTACAGTGCAAACAGGAGGAAGATAAAAATTCATGAAAATTAACAAGAAAAATATATAGAGCACTTAAACTTCCAGATCAACTCAATTCAGTTTAATTTGTATAGCACTTTTAACAGTGGACATTGTCACAAAGCATCTTTACAGAGATACATAAATTCTGGATATAAATTTATCCCTAACGAACAAGCCAGAGGTGACGGTGGTGAGGAAAAACTCCCTGAGACGATATGAAGAAGAAACCTTGAGAGGAACCAGACTCAAAAGGGAGCCCATCCTCATCTGGGTGACACCGGATAGTGCGGTTATAAATAATTTATCTTCTATAACTGTGTACTATTGAGTCAAATAGTGCGGTTGTGGAAACAGAAACTTATGAGCTTATGAGCAACTTAATTTCTGAATTCATTATAGATTTCACTTAAAGTCTATTGTATCAACTGAAGTTATTAACTGCTCAGTGATAGAGACTTGGCTTCCTAAGGCTGAGAACATCCACAGCCATCATTATGGTTTCTATGTGGTACCATCCACAGTAATCTCATGGTGATCTCTAGACTGTGCATGTGGGCCATCCTCAGCAGCAGCGAGGGAATTCCAAGTGATGAGAACTCCAAACAGAAGTAGGGTTAAGGGTTTCATATAAGGCTACATGGGAGGTTTTTCATTTCTTCAGTTTTAATAGTCAAAAGTGATCTAGCTTAGTACATCTTTATACAGCTTGAGACACAGCGCCATTATGTTCAGACTGCTGCAGACATTGTGTCACATGGCGTTATACTACTGCCTCTTCTATTTACGATGGTACAGCACCACACACACATCACGTACATTTTTTTCCCGCATGTGAACAATCAAAGCACCGAATGAATGCTGGAAGCGTGATGCAGCCATCTTACATAAGCTTAAGTTCCTGTAGTGCCCTGAAGTTTGCTCCTAGTGCCATACACAAAGATTCAACTTTTCACAGGAAGCTTTCATATATCCATTGTTTATAAGAATTTGGGCCGAGACGCGTCATGTGACGACATCACAACATGCATTCAGCCAAAGCCCTCTTCTATTCACGTGTGTCGGACATGAGTACGGCTAAAAGCTCTCATTTACCAACAAACATCACTGTGAAAGAGCGTGCAGAACTATTTGATGTGATTGCGAGTCCAATCCGAGTAGTTTTCCACAAAAAAGCACAAAAAACTCTGCAAGTTGCATCACAAATTTTGAAGAAAAAAAAAAAGCCACAGCAAAATCAAACATTTTTGGCCGCAACAATCATAAATAACTTGTGAAATCCTTTACGGACTGCTAGAATGAGTGTTTATATGTGTTTGTGTGTGTGTGTGTGTGTGTGTGTGTGTGTATGTGTGTGTGTGTGTGTGTGTGTGTGCGTGTGTGTGTGTGTGTGAGGGCATGTTTTAAATCTTGGTGGAGAACAAATGGATAGAAGTATCTGACAATTTGTTCCTTTTCAGTGGGTTGAGTGTTTCTGTCCATTCTGTCCGTCACCTCAATATATTTCAGTCACTGTAAATGTTTTTAACGTATTGATTTACAGAATGTCGGTCATTCTCTCTCTCTCTCTCTCTCTCTCTCTCTCTCTCTCTCTCTCTCTGTGTGTTTATACTATGTTCTGTTTGGGGGATAAGTACTCGATAACAGCTGACACTGCCCTGCCCCCTGCTTTACACACACAAAGGCCTGTGATTCTATTATTGTTTGACTGCTGCACCTCCCACTCATGCACACACACCCACTCACTTCGACCTCTAGAACCAACATAATCACCACTATTGTGGCTGAGACACACACACTGACAGGACCACAAAGGCACACGTGCTCTGACACACACAGAGGTACAATAACACACAAGCCCTTGACAACGACCCAGACTCAAGTAACAGGCATTAACAGAGAACTACCCAAACACACACACACACACACACACACACACACACACACACACACACACACACACACACACACACACACACACACACAGTGCATAGTCCAAACCAGTTACTCATACATATTTCAAATATATATGAGCATTAAAAAAGGAGATATGCAACAAATGAAAGTGTAATGCTTGTTGACAGTAGGAGTATCTTATATTCTTATTAACTGTTTAAAACATTTCTAATGTTTCTTTTGCTCCTTGATGAACCGTCCACAGAAGCCACACATCTCTTACTCCATTCAGACACACGGGGTCAGCTGTAAGTGGCAGCCTGCGCTCAGTTGTCCTGTTTCTTGATTAAACATTTATGTGTTTTATGTGTCTCTGATCAAGTACTCAAACTGTAGTAAAACTGCTGAGGCTGCAGAAGTGGCAGTGTGTAGAGGGACGGAGGAATGGCCTGGTGGTGCTGATGATGAGTTTGGGGGAGTTAAGTGGAAGAGTGGTGACTGGAGCTGTCTTTACATGACTGCACGCAACCACAGACAAATGTGGCTATTAATGTGGGCTCTCTCTCTCTCTCTCCCTCACTCTCTCTCTCTTACTCACTCACTCACTCAAGATAGACAGACCCCACACAAAGACACACAACAGAAACTGTCTGAAAGCACAGTCAAATACCCTTTCAACTTGTGTGTGTGTGTGTGTGTGTGTGTGTGTGTATGTGTGTGTGTGTGTGTACTGTCACGGGAAGGTCTTTCCATACACTGTTTAGTCAATATGTTATTGGTACTGATGGGAGAGAAGTGTGAGTGTGTGTGGGTGAGAAAGAGACAGAGGGGGTGGAGGTGAGTACCCTGTGTGTGTGTGTTTAATTGTTTAATAGGCTGAGAACACACACATGTACCCCTGGGGCTCACTCCTGAAGGCTAAGAGCAGAGCAGATCGATCAGCTACACCACCCGTAACTGACTCTCTCTCTCTCTCTCTCTCTCTCTCTCTCTCTCTCTCTCTCTCACACACACACACGCACACACACACACACGCACACACACACACACACACACACACACACACACACACACACACACACACACACACACACACCACAGCAGCAAAAATAGTTACTACCACTCTCAAAGGTACTTTAGGATAAGTATATCAGTCACAAAATGGAGGACGATCCTCCCACTAGACTAGACACTATACCACTGTGTGTGTGTGTGTGTGTGTGTGTGTGTGTGTGTGTGTGTGTGTGTGTGTGTGTGTGTGTGTGTGTGTGTGTGAGTTTTTACAGAGAGAGATACAGGAAGAGAGAACCTTTAGTTGCTGCAGCCATGTGGCTTTAGCCATCTGTTGACACGGTCTAATTTAATTATAATTTTGCAAGAGGTCTCCAGAATGAATGAAATAGACTGCAGACATAAAGAGCTCTCTCTCTCTCTCTCACACACACACACACACACACACACACACACACACACACACACACACATGTCCCTCTACACTGTAAATAAAATGATCTTGTTACAAGTGAAAATATCTTCTTTTTTTCATTTCAATTCTAATACATTTTGTAGTTTTCCAATCGCTCCCTCCCTCCCTCCCTCTCCTTCCTTCCTTCCTTCCTTCCTTCCCTACTACATGACTGTGTTCTATTGTTTTAGAATGGTAAGCATGCAGTATGTGCACTCCTCCCTCTCGCTCTTCCCCCTCCCTCCCTCTCCCTCTCTGTCTCTCTCTCTTTCCTCCCTCTCTCTCTCCCCCTCCCTCCCTCCGTCTCTCTCTCTCTCTCTCTCTCTCTCTCTCTCTCTCTCTCTCTTTCTCTGTATCTCCAGTTAATTTAATGAAGCATTGCCTGATTGCTTTTAGCATTAATAATCCAGTACAGATTGATGTAAATAATGAATGCACCTCTCTCCCTCTCTCTCTCTCTCTCTCTCTCTCTCTCTCTCTCTCTTTCACACACACACACAGAGAGAGAGAGAGAGAGAGAGAGAGAGAGAGAGAGAGAGAGAGAGAGAGGAAGAAGGCATACAGTGTTAAAAGGCCCTAAAATTAGTGAAGCTAAAATGCCTCCATTAAGGGTTCCATCCTCGTTCCTCCTGCTCTCCCTCCGTTTTGCACCCGTCACTCACTCCCATTAAAATCTGCCTCTTTGGCTGCATGCTCACTCAAGTTGTTTTTCCCCTTCACACAAAGATGCAGTTTTCTTCTGTTCCTCATTCTTAAGTGTCTACTCAAAATTTTAACATCCTCTGGCCCCGAGCCCTCTTTGTGTACTTTTACCACTTTTTTCTCTGCTACTTTTCTTTCCTCCTCTTATCTTCTGTTGTATGTTATTGGGCCTCGCCTCTGCCACCTTGTAGACATGACAGTACTCCTTTACAAAAAAAAATCATAAAATGTACAAAATTATATACACGAGTATATAATGAGTACAAATCTAAAACACACCGTGAGGCAGCATCCACAGTGCACACGCCTGTAAAACACTCCTTCTGCTAATGTGTAAATGCATTTATAATATATTTTATTTCTCTGATGGTAGACACTGATGATGCTTATGTTACATCTCATGTTATCAAGACAGGGGTACTAATTAATTGTGTGTGTGTGTGTGTGTGTGTTCCTCTGTCTTTTTCAGAATGTTTTTTTCCAAATGAGCCATGTGGATGTAATATAATAATATGCATTGAAGTCAGTGTTTCACATCACTCCATGTTTCAGTGCAATCTTGTTTTTTTCCCCCATTTCTGGCTGTCAGGAGTGATCTTGTGAATCGATGTGATCTTGTGCTTTTGTAGTCTTGTTGTAGATACTTTCCTGCTCGGCACAGCTGTAAATAGTCAAAACAGCCCTTCTGGCACCAGTAATTATGAGGTGGACAAAGTCACTGAGATTAAAATTACAATTCCCCCCATTCACTGAACATTAACTGAAGCTCTTGACCTGCAGGATTTTATGCATTGTGCTGCCACATGATTGTCTGACTGGATAACTGCATGAATGAGCAGCTGTACTACAGGTTCCTATACAATATATATAAATATATAAATATACATAAATAATAAGTCCTGAAAGTAGATAAAGAGAACTCAATTAAACAAATAAGACAAAAATATTATACTCGGTCATTTATTTATTGAGGAAAATGATCCAATATTACATATCTGTGAGGGCAAAAGCATGTGTACCTTTGCTTTCAGTATTTGGTGTGACCCCCTTGTGCAGCAATAACTTCAGCTAAACGTTAGCGGTAACTGTTGATCAGTCCTGCACTTCGGCTTGGAGGAGTTTTAGCCCGTTCCTCAGTACAGAACAGCTTCAACTCTGGGATGTTGGTGGGTTTCCTCATATGAACTGCTTGATTCAGGTCCTTCCACAACATTTCTATTGGATTAAGGTCAGGACTTTGACTTGGCCATTCCAAAACATTAACATTATTCTTCTTTAACTATTCTTTGGTAGAATGACTTGTGTGCTATTTATTATTGGATCAGTTTCCTTAATAAATAAATGACTAAGTATAATGTTTTTGTCTCATTTGTTTAACTGGGTTCTCTTTATCTACTTTTAGGACTTGTGTGAAAATCTGATGATGTTTTAGATCACGTTTATGCAGAAATGTAGAAATCTTAAAGGATTCCACAAACATTCAAGCACCACTGTATAAATATTTTTTTCCTCATGCATACCAGCCAAATGTCCAAAGGTCAAAACTGTCAGATACTCCTATCATTATGGGAATATTTGTTACCATAAAGAAATAAAACACATCACACACACACACACACACACACACACACACACACACACACACACACACACACACACACACACACACACACACACACACACACAGCTATTCCAGGTACAAAGGTGTCCATTTTCAATTTGAATTATTTGGAAAGCATGCCCTTATTTAGAGAGACACTAGTTTTAGTGAAAGAAAGAGAGAAAATGATCCTAGCTATATATAATCTCATTTTATTTTTCTTTTATCTTTCTTTTATTTATCATTTCTTTACTTTAAATGTGGAAGTGCTGGTCATCACTCTCTCTCTCTCTCACACACACACACACACACACACACACACACACACACACACACACACACACACACACACACACACACACACACACACTCCTACCAATCACTGTGGGAACATTTAGTGATCATGAACAGTGTATACACAACTAGATCATAATCATAACCACACAGACACACACCTATAAACAATCTCAATTTAATCTCCCTTACCTTTACAGACCTTCATCTACCTCGCCATTACAGAGGCACCTGATGACCTTTTCATCACTAAACAGGTTTATATATTAGATCTTGTTTAAGGAGCCACCATTTCTACTCAGTGGGAAACTACTGTAAGTGATAATCATGTCCAGTGCAGAACATCACAGCAGTGAGTTTTTATGGTTCAAGGGGCTTTGCTTCAGCTTCTCACATTTCTAAACTGATCTCTCTCTCTCTCTCTCTCTCTCTCTCTCTCTCTCTCTCTCTCTCTCTCTCTCACACACACACACACACACACATGCACACACATAGTTTAACTGTTAATCTCGTGTTCAGTGTCTCTTATAATGCCGTGTTGTGCTCTGTGTGGTACTGGATGGCTGAAATGTTCTGCAGGAGCACTTGGACCAGCTGAAATACCGCAAAGGCTGAAGACTGATCACAAATACATTTTATATTTTATAAATACAACTATAACATAAAGAGAAAAAAAAAATGTGACAGCAAGTGATCATAATGCAACTCCTACCACTTAAAAGTCCTTAAACAACATGGCGCATATTCAAACAGATATGCACCCATTTTGCATGTGCACAAGGGCCTCTTGACTCCTCCTGACTGAAGAGCGAGCGAGAGAGCGAGAGAGAGAGAGAGAAATATTGGCTGCCATCTGCCAGAACCTGGGGCTGTACTTGCCCCACTGCCCGTGATTTTTTCTCTTCTCTTTTCTTCTCTTGTCTCTCTCTCTCTCTCTCTCTCTCTCTCTCTCTCCTTTCTCACAAAGAGATTTAAACATCCATACACACAATCAGCACATTATCTTTCAAAAGTTGTCAGATTAGGGTAAAGGTGATGAATTGCAGCTACAGTTGACAAAGACTGTACAAGGAGAAGGAGAGAGAGAGAGAGAGAGAGAGAGAGAGAGAGAGAGAGAGAGAGAGAGAGAGAGAGAGAGAGAGAGAGTGCACTGAACCACATGAGTGAGCAGACATGAATCAAGTCAGGAAGTGACATAAGAGACATGGCATAAGAACAGGATGCATAAATGTACACATGTAGCTCTTTACCAGCACACCACACATACTGTATGCACATACACAGACACACACACACGCACACACACACACACACACACACACACACACACACACACACACACACAAACCTGACTGACCTGAATGAATCTGGGGAGCTAGTGAGTGACAGCAGACTCAAAACCGAAAGAAAAAAAAAAATTTAAAGTAGGACTGAAATAAGGATGAAGAAAAGGATGAATGCATTTTGAGGGAAATAAATAATCTGACCTGCAAAAAATGTTGCAAACTGAGGACTGTAAGGGGGATTAATCTAATACCCATAAATGTAGAGCTCAGCAAAAATATACCGTCGTTGTGAGAGTTGAGTGAGACTTCTACTTTTAAATAGGTTTATTTATTTTCAATACCGTGTAATATTTTTTATATTGTAGCAGAAATTAAGGCTCGAACATTTCTTATATAAAAAAAACCCCAATAGCAATAAGAAGGGCTTTCTACATGTTTTATATATAACCCTTATTTGTATAATGTGTATGTGCTGTGTCATTCAGTATTATATTAAGCCTGAGAGAAGATACCTCTGTTGTCTCACTTACTTAAGTATTTCCCTCAAACAGGACACTACAGCCATGGCCAAAAGTTTTAAGAATGACACAAATATTAATTTTCACAAAGTCTACTGCTTCAGTGTTTTTAGATCTTTTTGTCAGATGTTACTAACTGTTACTGATGTATAATCACAAGCATTTCATAAGTGTCAATGGCTTTCATTGACAATTACATGAAGTTTATGCAAAGAGTCAATATTTGCAGTGTTGACCCTTCTTTTTCAAGACCTCTGCAATTCACCCTGGCATGCTGTCAATCAACTTCTGGGCCACATCCTGACTGATGGCAGCCCATTCTTGCATAATCAATGCTTGGAGTTTGTCAGAGTTTGTAGGTTTTTGTTTGTCCACCCGCCTCTTGAGGATTGACCACAAATTCTCAATGGGATTAAGGTCTGGGGAGTTTCCTGGCCATGGACCCAAAATGTTGATGTTTTGTTCCCCGAGCCACTTCGTTATCACTTTTGCCTTGTGGCAAGGTGCCCCATCATGCTGGAAAAGGCATTGTTCGTCACCAAACTGTTCTTGGATGGTTGGGAGAAGTTGCTCTCTGAGGATGTTTTTGTACCATTCTTTATTCATGGCTGTGTTCTTAGGCAAAATTGTGAGTGAGCTCACTCCCTTGGCTGAGAAGCAACCCCACACATGAGTGGTCTCAGGATGCTTTACTGTTGGCATGACACAGGACTGATGGTAGAGCTCACCTTTTCTTCTCCGGACAAGCTTTTTTCCAGATGCCCCAAACAATCGGAAAGGTGATTCATCAGAGAAAATGACATTACCCCAGTCCTCAGCAGTCCAATCCCTGTACTTTTTGCAGAATAGCTGTCTGTCCCTGATGTTTTTCCTGGAGAGAAGTGGCTTCTTTGCTGCCCTTCTTGACACCAGGCCATCCTCCAAAAGTCTTTGCCTTACTGTGCGTGCAGACGCACTCACACCTGCCTGCTGCCATTCCTGAGCAAGCTCTGCACTGGTGGTGCCCCGATCCCGCAGCTGAATCAACTTTAGGAGACGGTCCTGGCGCTTGCTGGACTTTCTTGGGCGCCCTGAAGCCTTCTTCACAACGGTTGAACCTCTCTCCTTGAAGGTCTTGATGATCCAATAAATGGTTGATTTAGGTGCAATCTTACTAGCAGCAATATCCTTGCCTGTGACTCCCTTTTTGTGCAAAGCAATGATGGCTGCACGTGTTTCCTTGCAGGTAACCATAGTTAACAGAGGAAGAACAATAATTTCAAGCACCACCCTCCTTTTAAAGCTTCCAGTCTGTTATTCTAACTCAATCAGCATGACAGAGTGATCTCCAGCCTTGTCCTCGTTAACACTCTCACCTGTGTTAACGAGAGAATCACTGACATGATGTCAGCTGGTCCTTTTGTGGAAGGGCTGAAATGCAGTGGACATGTTTTTTTGGGATTAAGTTCATTTTCATGGCAAAGACGGACTTTGAAATTAATTGCAATTCATCTGATCACTCTGAGGCTCTGAACTGAGGCAGCAGACTTTGTAAAAATTAACATTTGTGTCATTCTGAAAACTTTTGGCCACAGCTGTACAGTAACACACACAGAAAACAACACCAACTGTGTGTGGGGTTGGCTGTGGGATTCAACCTTTTTCATCCTTTCATTTTCAACATGCAATTACACACTTAGTTTGTTGGGAGGTGGGAGGAAACAAGAGAACCCTCACAGATACTGGGAGAACATGTAACCTGAGCAAAGGATCGACCTGGGACTAGACTCCATCCCACAGAGAGAGAGAGAGAGAGAGAGAGAGAGAGAGAGAGAGAGAGAAATACAGAGAAAATAAATTATAAAGCTGTCTCTAAAGCTAATTGGGAACAAACAGTATTTTAAAACATTTTATTATTATGATTATTTTAATGGAACCAACACTACTGAGAGATAGATACATTTATCATTTGTTCTTAATCAATTTTGTTTGTCTTTTTGCACACACACACACACACACACACACACACACACACACACACACACACACACACACACACACACACACCGAGAGAGAGAATACAGAATATTTCTCTCACTCCAGTCCAGTCTGCCATGCATCAGATGTTGGAGTGAGGGAAGATAATATTGTTAACACACCCACAGTGCATATTTACTCAAGTGAAAAATGCACAAATTCATATTAAGGAAGCAGTGCAATGTAGGAGGTTAATGCATAGCTTTCTAGAAGCACGGAGCAGACGCCATCTTCTATGGGAGCCAAATGAATGCACCAGAGCTCTATGCAAATTTTACCAAGGCTAACAAGCATGGCTGCATGATTGGAGTGCCATTGAAATTCCTGTCTCGCACAGTCCTCCTCCTCCTCCCTCGCTTCCTATCTCAGTCTTCTCATCTCTCCATCTCTTTCTCATGACCTAATGATCAATGTCTCTATTTTATTGCAATATCTATCTATCTATCTATCTATCTATCTATCTATCTATCTATCTATCTATCTATCTATCTATCTATCTATCTATCTATCTATTATTAAAATGGAAGAGAACACTTGTACCACCTTGCTTCATAATATATTGTGTAGCTGGTTCTGGCTCTTTCTCGCTCTCTCAGGGCACAAGGCAGCATCTTTCCTCAAACATGCAAGTGAAGCTTTGCACCTGCTCTCTCTGTAATACATCCAAACACGGCCATGAATAAACAAGCTCAATCCTGTATTCCACCACTGTCACCACTACCACAGTCACCTCGGCCCATAAACACACACATCAATAAGTAAACGCCTCTGTGTCCCTCATCACACACACACACACACACACACACACACACACACACACACACACACCGCAATATGTGTTAAGTCAAACACATAAAACTAGAATAACACACAGAAAAACACACAGTATGTGTGTTTCACGCCTCAGCATTAATGGGAAAACAGGGATGAAATAAATAAATAACTAAGGGAGGGGCAATGGGAAGAGCATGCATCTTTAATGCAAGATCAAGTCACATCAGGATTTTAGAGCCACTTGTACTCTCTCCCACTGCGTCCAACTATCTGCCCACACGTCCTGCTTTCATCCAGCACCCAGTACCACACACATCCCCCCCCCACCAAACACACAAGCCCCCCCCCCCGACACACACACACACACACACACACACACACACACACACACACACACACACACACATACACACACACAGTTTCTGCATAATTCAGCAGCCTGAAAACTTTCTTGCTATCTCCATCATTTTGCTTTCCTGACTTTTGATGTTGCTGTTTTGAGTAATGTGAAAGAGGGAGAGATGTGACAAAATGGTGACAGGAGCTAAAGGAGCAGCTGGAGTGGCAGGATGCTCCACTAAAGAGAACGCTGATTACTGATCCTCACACAGCTCCCTTCATCCTCACCTCTCTGTCTCTCCTTATTCCCTCTCTATTTTTCTCTATCTGCTCTATCAGTGCTGTGCCTCAACATGCAGAGCAGCTCAGATTGAACAGACATCATCAGCTCAGTGGCACCAAGTGTGTGTGTGTGTGTGTGTGTGTGTGTGTGTGTGTGTGTGTGTGTGTGTGTGTGTGTGTGTGTGTGTGTGTTGGTAAAAAGAAAGAATGTATGTACATTTCTTATTTAACTGTATATCATTTTGATTTTGTTAGGGTTATTTGTTCAGGCCTTGTTTTTTAAAATTCTTTAAAACTAAGTTTTTTCTTGCTAAATGAAGACGGAGGTGAGAAAGAGAATCATCTTGCATCTCTTTACACCTAGACCTCACTCACATCATGGGTTTGTCCCTAATTACTTCTTAACATAATGCTGTTCTGCACATATTCACAACCTTGTTCATTTTCTGAAGAACATGTGAAATGTTCGGTCTAGATTATCTAGACAGATTCTCCTGGGGGATCCAGGAATTGTTTTATTTCTCCAATGTGTCCTGGGTTTGCCACATGTTCTCCATCTAGTGGGTAGTGGGTGATACAGCTCTAGGGGGAACTGACCAGGGGGCATCCTTGCAAAGTGCCTCAACCACCTCAACCGGCCCCTCTCAATTCTGAAGAACAGCGGCTCTACTCTGAGCTCGTGACCTTATTCTTTCAGTCACTACACACAGCTCATGACCATAGATGAGGATATGAACTTACACTGCTGGTTAAATAGAGAGCTTCATCAACAAACGGAGCTCCTGCTTCATGACTGCAGCACTGCTGCCACTGACCCGATTTGATCTTCGGTTATCTTGATAGGAGTGGACACAAGACACACCCTTCACCAGTTATAATTCAGGAATGACACTACAACAAAGATTCCAACAGCTTGAACTCTGACTATCCAGAAGATACTATTACACTGATGACTAGCTATTTTTGGTGGCCATCACTCAAACCTGATGTTACATGTTTTGTACAAGTTTGTCAGCTATGCAACTAACCAAAGACTCCTAACTACTTTTACACAGGACTATTAGAATGCCTGAATACATCACATGGTCATATATAGCAGGAACTCTATCATGGATCTATAATATACTACCATTTTGGTCATCTGTAAAGCAAGTCTCTACCCAAGCTACCTACAGCAATGGAGACTGCTGAAGTCATGTTTAATGAGGTTTCCCATCATTATGGAATTCCAGAAGATATAGTATCTCCAACAGACAGTAGACTTCCCATGTCTGGAAGGGTTTCTATCATTAGCTGGATGTGAATATAAGTATCTCCTCCGGTTATCATACGCAGTCCAGTGGACAGGTGGCGCATGTAAATTAAGAAATTGTCAGAAATCTATGCTCCTACTGCAAAGATAACCATAACAACTTGGAGTTGTTACCTGATTTGGACAGAACTCCACCCCCAAGCTCCAACACATTTACTACCATGTGGACTGGAGGGTACAGGACCAAGGAAAACTCATGTGTTATGACAGAAGATATTCTAGATTCTTCTCTCACAGACACCCAGAGTGGTATACACCCAAGCCCACAGGTAGGCCCCACTGCCGAGTGGTATACTCCCAGCAACTCTGAACACTACCCAGAGTCTCCTGAATATTAGTGCAATTCCTTAATTCACATCCGGTTCAACTCCTGCTTCCAATCTACAGTATATAAACTCTTCTAATCCTCAGTATGTCTGAGACAAGACTGAAGTCTTCAGTGTTGCTATTTCTGACTTCCTTTTTACACTGACCCGTGTCTTGTTTACCAATACTGCTTTTGGATCATTTGCTGTGACTGTTTGTGTACTGACCATTGCCTGACTGATTAGTTAAGTTTTTTTGGAAACTCTTATAAATAATCTTTACACACATGGATCCTAAGCCCTCTCCATTTTTACAACTGACATGGCTGATCCGGATGGAAATAAAATCACAGAGGAGTCCCTACAAATGATCAGATTACTCCAGGGCTTTAGAATGTTTTAAATATATTAACAAAATTATGTGCTTAATTAAAATATGCTGGTCATATATAAATGTATATTTATCATATACTGTATATATGCAGTACTGTGCAAAAGTTTTAGTCACATGCAAAGAAATGCTGTAGAGCAAAGATGCCTTCAAAATAATGAAATGAAATGTTTCTACATTAAAAAAAATACAGTAAAGAGCAGTAAACAGTAGTAAATGAAACAAAGTCAATATTTGGTGTGACAAAAAAATTAAAATAAAAACAGGTACAGTTAGTGCAGTTTTATAAGGAAATGAGCTGGTAAGTTTTATTGAGCATCTTGCAGAACCAGCCACAGTTCTTCTGGAGACTTTAACTTTCGCACTCGCTTTAAAAAACATTTAATTTTGTAACATTTAATTTTGTGCTAGAAAACTAATGTTTGGGAATCTAAAATGTTTTTTGTACTGACTTGATCATGCACAGTACTGTATATATATATATATATATATATATATATATATGTATGTATATATATGTATGTATATATATATATGTATATATATGTGTATATATATATATATATATATATATATATATATATATATATATATATATATATATATATATATATATATATATATATATATACACACATATATATACATATATATATACATACATATATATATATATATATATATATATTATATATATATATATATATATATATATATATATATATATATATATATATATATATATATATATTGTTCTATATGAAAATACAATTTAATTTAATTACTTGACTTCTTCCTTTCTGTTCCTTTCCTCCTATCCCTCATTTTTACCGTCATACTCATTTCCCTGTCATTCCATATGTATTTACTCTCTAATTCTAAAGTTTTAAACACTTCAGTGACCTTAAGTCTATCAATATAATACATTTAATCCAAAAGCTAATCTTGCTCTTTAATTCTATCTAGAGAAAAGGAGTCCAAACACAGTCAGAAAACTGCCATGTCACTAGACGCCTCAGACTCCAGAAACTACTGACCAGTACCACTGCTCTCCTTTCTTTCTAAAGTTCTTGAACATGTTGTTTACGATCAGCATTCTTTCCTTCTTACACAGAACCACCTCCAGGATGGTAATCAGTCTGGGTTCAGAGTGGTACACCCCACATACAGTAAAGAGCCCTTGTGGCTGTTACTGAGAAACTTCATGCCACTAAATCTTCCATTGGTTCTGATTCTTCCTGACTATTCCACATCTGCTCCACTGCTTGATTAGTGCTTGATCCTCTTTTATTTTTCCTTCTATACCTGCACATTTGGGAAGGTAATATCCTCATTGTTTTTTATACTATTGCTATGTTGATGACACTCAACTCATCCTCTCCTTACCTTCCTCAGACTCAAAGTTTCAGCTTGCATCACAGCATGTCTAGCTGACCCCTCGACATGAATGGCAGCTCATCACCTGAAACTAAATCCCAGTAAGTAATTGCTGTATATCCCTGGACATGCATTATGTCAAAATCTTTGAAAACTCCCTGGAGAACTCATACAATCAGATCATACAATTTGACAATGCATGCAACCTTTGTGTAGCTCTGGAGAATCTGACAACATTAGGAGGATCCAGAGGCCAATCTGGTGCTTTTTCAGTCTGTTGTCATTGTGAGTTTGGACTACTGCAACTTCCTCCTGGCAACTGATCCGAAATGCAGCTTCATGCCTTGTTGTCTGAACATCTGAGTAACTGTCTGTCTTCAAAAGAACCCCAAATGACTCACCTCTTCACTGAGCACTTAACTGAGAACAAAGCCCAAGAGAAAACAACTTATTGTTGTACAAACTCCTCTGAGAGGGTTTTAGGTTTAGGTATACTGACCTATTTTCAACATAACCTCCTATTGCGTACTTATAAATCTACACGATTCTGCAGGTGGTTTGCTGTGTGATTATTCATTCGTCTGGAGGCTGATGTGTGCTGTTGACCACTAGGGGCACTGTGTGACATATTTTACAAATGGAACTGCTCCACCATTTTTTAGCTTCGAATTTTATTTGATAGCTTCAGTTTATACTAATAATATAGTTTAACTATATTATTGTCGTCTAGTGCTCCTGAATGATGTAACAGAAGTTTGTGCTATCACCTGGAGATCACGAGGTTTTATTTGATGGGAATTGTATCCAAAATCATAATAATAATATAAATAACACCCTTCTCACCCAGAATGCCACTTTTGCTTGGACTTCTGGCCACCAAAATGAATTTCTTTTATGACATTCACTCTGGTCTTGACAAGCCTATACCTGTATACACAAGCAATACACACCTCAACTCAACGCAAATGATATCTATCTAATCTAATCTCTACAAATCCATGCTGATTTTACAGTGGATCTCTCTCTCTCTCTCTCTCTCTCTCTCTCTCTCTCTCTCACACACACACACACACACACACACACACACACACACACACACACACACACACACACACACACACACACACACACACACACACACCAGTTCCTCAAAACTATGGTCCAAGGCTCATATAGTTGTTGATGTTCCACCCACACAAGGTCAGAAGGTGGTGGTGTGCATGCCTTCTCAGCAAATCCAATTCACACTCTGAGTCAGTATGAATTATTTCAATGACTGCTTGACAGCTGATAGGAAAAGAAAATAGCTGAGAGCTTACATGACTAAGACTAGTACATGTATAGGATGTGTGTGTGTGTGTGTGTGTGTGTGTGTGTGTGTGTGTGTGTGTGTGTGTGTGTGTGTGTGTGTGTGTGTCACTGTCCATGAAACTGCCAAAATAATGGTACAAATCAGATGAAACTTTTACTGATGTTATTCTTTTAAGGACAATTAAGAGATTTAAAGGACATGTAAAATAAAGATATAAACAATACAAGGAAGTACAGATATAACAGTTTACAAGGAGGTATAATAATCAAGGATAGGTCCTGATAACAAAAAGGTACAAGAAAAGAATAAAGAATAAATATCCTCTTTCCAAAAAAAAAAAAAAAAAAAAGATACAGTGCAATAAAATAAATCACACAAGTACACATGCTCAGCTGACATTATGGCCACCACAACTGTATGTAAAAGATTGTAGGCTTTATGTTCTAAACTGTATAAAATTCTTATAGAATGTGGAATAGAAAAAATAATAAATCCTGGTCCTAAGCAGACAGGCTATCATTATATAATTCTCTCAGCATCACTGCCAGTCTATCAATGATCATCAGTAAATAAGTCAAAGAGCACAGTGTGTTTTGCAGAGATGGAAGTGTGACCTTCTATTAATCTATTATACAACCAGTTAATCAATTAAGGGGCAATTCACAGCTGGGCACAACACAACAAAGAATGGGAAAAAGAGCAACAAGAATCAATAAAGCTATAGGAGTGTAACCACACACACACACACACACACACACCCTGTGTATATTAATTCTACATTAACTCTTATTTAACATCCACAGTGAAATATCATGTGTGAACACATATCTAACAGTAAATCAATATAACACAATGCACACACACACACACACACACACACACACACACACACACACACACACACACACACACACACACACACGAATGAAGTGAGACTACAGATATACTGCATTGCTATCCTTGTGACATCTAGACCTTACGCTTATGGAAATATAGTAACACTACGATAAGGGAATAAACATATTAATAACACTTAATGCAGTATTATGCCTAACTAAAGAAGATTAGATCAAAACATAATATTTATGATTGCATGTAGCACTTTCATGCACAAGAGTAAAGAAAGTGCTCATCTCTCAGCGCTCAGTGCTCGCAGAACTGAAGTGCTCTCACATGCGAGAGTTTCTCTGCACGCTCGCGTCACTGCTCTATGTTTGCAAAAATCTTTGTGTGCATGCAATTCACGGCACCTTACAGCAAATTTTTAATGACCATGTTCACTGATACTGCTCTTTAACAGCATTAAAGAAACTATTTAAATAGTACAAACTGTTTTTTTTATCAAGTTACTTGGATTATCGATGCTGTAGTACCTCCTCTTGATATTTTGCAGAGCATAGTTTGCAGTCTGCCTTGCTTTTATTTGATTATTAAGCATGAATACATCCAGATTGCTGTAATTTCTGTTCATTGTTGTTGTTAATTAACATGGCAACATATTTGAGGCTTATATCACACAGTATCACAAGGTATCAGATTTTAGTATTAATATTTTTTAACAAGCCTAAATGCTCTAAACAGATTTTTTAATTTTTTTTTCCAGAGTTTAGAAGTGATGTAAGAAAAACAGACGTGAAATTGACATTTAAAAGCACTCTGCTGCTGAGTATGAAGATACTGGGATTAAAATTAACACCACCAAGTCCCTTGTCTTGGTTCTCTCCAGAAAAAGAGTGGGATGCTCCATTCAGGTGAAGCGAACAATTTTATTCAGGAGTGAGAGCAGTCTATGTCCCTTTCCTTGCATATGGTCACTAGCTGTGGGTAGTGACCAAAACAAAAAGGTTGTGATGAAAAGTGACAGAAATAAGGATTCAGCACAGGGTTTTGGGCTTACTTCCCATGATATGTTGAGAAGCTTGGCAATCTGGGACAGTCTCAAAGTAGTGCCTGAATCGAAAGGAGACGTCCCACTGGTCTGCCTCCGTCTGCCCCAGTAACAGTCTGTAATCTAACATCTAAACCAGGCAGAAAGTCCTCAAGCCTCTACAGCAAAACTTCATGGTCAATAGTCCTAATGCTGCATTCAAGTCCTACTGTACCAGTATTAGGTAACTGATCACTTTATCAGCATTTCATAACCAGACTACAATACATCATTCTAGTTGTTACTGCTTAGAAAAGAACAAAGCTGTTATGTGAAAACACTCTACAAAATCCTAGACAAAAGAGGAATTGAAGATTGGCTGGTAACT
Organism: Cranoglanis bouderius; assembly: GCA_023630585.1. Classification (NCBI taxonomy): domain Eukaryota; kingdom Metazoa; phylum Chordata; class Actinopteri; order Siluriformes; family Cranoglanididae; genus Cranoglanis; species Cranoglanis bouderius. The sequence goes on from CM042546.1 coordinate 18,139,378, forward strand.
GGAGAGATCGGATAGATCAAGATTTCTGGTTTCTTAAGGAGTGGCTTCACAACAGTTATCCTTAAAAAACAACAACGAGTGGACATGGCCTAAGCTGCTTAATTACGTTTAAAAAGTGCTCCTCTTGTCTGAATGTGACTACCAGTGACATTTCAAAATATTAGCACACAAATCCAGCTTCGATATTTCTAATATTAATTTGTGAAATAAATGAATGAAACAAAAGAGGAGCCTGCGAGTTTCTCTCATGACTCCACTGACGTAACCATATATAAACCATTATTGTTACTCTTTGTTTTTCCTTCTTGTAAAATGTAACACATATTCCTTCTGTTATTAATTCATTAATGCATAAGAGTGATTAAGAAGCATTGTTAAAGCATAACTATTAGCTATTGCTTTGTGACAATAAAGGTTTCTGCTTTATGAAGTGTTTTATGCATTTATAAAGTGCTAACAAAAAGACTATATGTTTTCAGCTGTACAATAAGGGACACAGAGAGGAATAACTATGGGTTGGTTAAATAATGCCTATTTTTATAATGTATCTAGCGACAAGAAGTCTAAAGTTGGAGGATGAAAAAGTAAGTGGAGAGTATTGCCTTACAAAACTATTAACTAACATTAATTAATACATTAATCAACATATAAACAAAATAAATGCCAATAAGTGACTTGATCATGTTTACTCAGTTTATGTAGTAATTGCGAAATCAGTGTTTACTTGTTCACTTTTCATACTGTTAAGTAGTGTCATTACATTTAATAACGTATTTGCTAAATAAATTAAGACTTTAGGTAACATAAATTCAATTTGTAAATAAGCTTTGTAGACATCAGTACTACGCTGATAGGCGGTGCTTAGTTCCAGTTACTTACATTTTTCACTTACAATAATAATATGTTAGTTATTATTACTATCATTAGTTAATGGTTAATAAACTTATTATTGTTTAGGAATGCTTACTATTGTGTCAAGTAATTTTTATTTAATTGTGATGTGTTACCAGCAACGCAAATGTAGACAGAGAGACACATTATGATCTTTGCTCTGTTTGGGCTAAATTTGACAAATGAGACCAAAATCCTTTGGTTCCTTGTGTTCCTTGACATCGACTGTCCTTATATACACCAAACTCACTCCTGTGTAAAAGAGTAAAATAACTCCAGCTTTGCCAGTATGATGCATCTATGTTTCATACAGTTCCATTTTGTTTAATTGAACCGTTTTCCCTCCTCCTCCTCTATACAGACAAAATGGGAGACATAAAAATAAAAAATAAAAAAGCCAAATGAATTAAGGCTGATTACCAGAGCTCCCTAAAACCCTAATGAGGTTTGCATGGTCTCCTAGCTAGTCTCAAATCAGAACATGATGTCTGAGCTTCACTTTAATTAAGAATCAATTCATGCATCTTCATAGACTTCCAAAAAAGATTTAAATAAATTGTAAATGTAAAATAACACCAAAATCTGTTTGGGTGTCTGCTGTGCCACATGAACATGCTTAAATACAATAATGCTCTAACATGGGCTTGCTAATATACATAACACATTGCTGCTTCTACCTCAGAGTGATCACTCTTCACCATGTTACACGATTAATTTGCCAAATCGTGATCCTATCAAGAAGAACATCCCATGCAGTGAAAAAGATTCTCTTATATCATTAATAGGACTTAGCACTGAGTAAGAGAGTCTGGGGATGCAGTCCTACCTGGAACGATGGCAACGGTGTCCTTTTCCCAGGAGACCACGCTGACATACTCCTGCACGGCTGAAGGAATGAGGCACTTGAAGACAGCCACGTTGCCCCGCATGGACCGCTGATCGGCCACACGAACCGTGTATGGCTCCCTGAACACTGTTTGTGAACAAAATAAGGAGCAGGTTTAACAATCATTTGGCCTCTCATTATACAGTTTTAAAGGCAAAAAAAATCTTTGCCTTTAGAAATTTACGTCAGACTGCACAGAACAAAGAGGGCCAAACAGTACAAACAGTAGGCCTATATGCTTTGTCTCAAGACCGAGTTTAATTCCAAAATAATTAAATTGTTTACACAATATCCTGTATGATTATGATGTAGGAACTTTTATATTTAGGGAGTGCGCAGTTGTAACAAGAAAAGTGCAATATTAAAAATCACCCGCATGATGTCTTCACTTGTTATACAGTGTTCCTGCAACTCTCACAAACCTTCATCTGAGTAAAATGTCCAACGCGTATCCAGCACCTCACAAGCAGAATAAGATCAATGTAGAAACAGAGGGGATATGTAAAAAAAAAAAAAAAAAAAAAAAAAAAAAAAAAAAAAAAAATAACTGTTTACACGTAAGGAAATTTGCTTCGGGTAAAGGGCAACCGGGGAACCAAAGTGGATTAGAGGATGTGCCAAATTTTGTTTTCATTTTTGACTTTCAATTTGTTGTCTTTTCTTCATCAACCTCTATTTACCTGGGGATTGTAATTGCTTCCTTGTTTCTTTGTGGGAGGCAGTGCGAGGGCGTTTTCATTCTAAACATTCCCTGTACAGACTTTCAGCATCTCACAGAAAACTCAGTGGTTCTGGATTCATTTTGGCAAAAGTGTTGTTTCCTTTTAATGCCTTAAAATCCCAGAAACTGTCAGAAGATCCAAATTACTCACACTCATAAGTGCATACATTATATTTCCTATAGTTTCATTGCAGTTGCTGAATGATTAAAAGCAGTTACTAGATAATATGCTTTGAGACAAATAATAAGCTGCTACTTTAAGGGGTTAGAGATGCAGGAACAAATTCTAAGAATTGGCACAACCCCCAACCCAAACCTGGACATAATTAACGCCTTGCCTGCAGGCATGGTTTCTTGGTCATTAATAATAGTTTGTGCCAGGCGACACTGTCCCCCACAGAGACTGAAACCAGTTTTCCTGTGTGATCATCAAGGCTGGAGTATAAGGCTTTATACTCTAGCCATATAGAACCATGCACAAATTTTAGCCCTAAATAATTTGTATGTAGCCTAGATTTGTTTCAGTGAGTGGTAACTAAACAGCTTTTTACTGATGCAAATGGGATTTGAATCAATAGAAAAAATCAATAGAGGTCCCTTGCACTCTGGCCTCTGTTTTCTCATATTATTTATTAACTTCTTGATTGACTGCTTGTCTTGGAATACACAGGTCATCAGATTTCCAAAGATAAGCGATAATGTGTTATTTAATTATGTAGATTCTGTAGTTTCATTCCCACCAAGGACTTAGACTGTGCCTTTTTGGTTTTGTTTTCATCTGTAACAATGTAGTTGTATATAGTTTATAGGTCTAATAGGTCTAAATCAAATACTCAATGTACTCCATCATTAGAATGTTACTGATGCTCGACTGTGCTCATGCGTTGCTTAGAAACAGACTAAAACCCAGTTTGGTGCACCTTCTGCCTTCATGGGCACTGGGAGAAAAGAGGTATTACTGTCATTTAAATAATTTACTTCAGAGAAACCAAATACCATGTTCATGTATTTAGGTGATTTACAAAAAGAAGATAAAAGAAAGAAGAATTCAGGTTGAATAAACAATGTGCATGAAAGGATAGGCACATTACAGTTTTTCTCAGTTGCTTATGTCCATTTCAGGAATGAGTGTATTTGCTTTTAAATAACTTTTGACCTAATAAATTTCTCAAATCTACACAGCCATCTTGTGATTTTCACACAAGGCCACAAGGTCTTGAATGCTCTTCAAAAAATAATATTCACATCAAAAATGCTGAAAAATCTTTTTATATTTATTTCTATAACCACTGTAAACACAGAATGTACAGAATGTAAGAGTATGTACAGTGGATATTAAAAGTCTACACACCCCTTCCCCCTATTAAAATGACATGTTTTTGTGATATAAAAATGACAGATAAATCGTCAGATCTTTTTTACACCGTTAGTGTGATATAGCAACCAACAAAATTCACATAAAAAACAAATAGAAACATTTTAGGGGAGAAAAAAGAAAAAAACTTACAGTAAACAGGTTGCATAAGTGTAACACCCTTTTATAATGGGGCATGGGGCTGTGCATCTGACTGAGGGGTACAAAAGAATTTCCAAAACATTAGATGTGTCATGCAACATAATGAAAGCCATCATCAACAAGTGGAGAAAATGGGGCACAACAGTGACATCACCAAGAACAGGATGTTCCTCCAAAATTGATGAAGCAACATTAGCAACATTAAAGGAGCTGCTGGATTATCTGGCATCTACTGGTCACACCCTATATGTGAACATATGTCTATATGTCTTGTATTCTTCACATGTCTGGGCTATGGGGTAGGGTGACTATTTGGAAGCAGACACATAAATAAACAAACAAACAAATAAATAAATAAATCCAAGCCCACCTTCGTTTTGCCAAAATGTGGCAAAATATGTTTGGTCTGATGAGAACAAGGTAGAATATTTTGGGCATAATTCTAAAAGATATATTGGGCACAAAAACAACACAGCTTATCACCTAAAGAAGACTATATCCACGGTGAAGCATGGTGGTGGCAGCATCATGCAATGGGGCTGCTTCTCTTTAGTTGGGACTGGGGCACTAGTCAAGACAGAGGAAATCATGGATAACTCCAAATTCCAATCTATTTTGGCACAAAACCTGCAGGCCTCTGTTAGACAGCTGAAGAGGATGAAAAATTTCACATTCCAGCATGACAACGACCCAAAGCACAAATCCAAGTCAACAAAGGAAGGCTTCAAAAGAAGAAGAGGGCTGTGCACAGGAGGTGCAATTTGATAGATCTGGAGCATTTTTGCAAGGAATAGTAGAATAAAATTGCCATATCAAGATTTCTAAATTTCTAAATTAATAAACTCTTAGCCAGAAAACACTGAGTGCTGTAATATAAGCAAAAGCTGCTTTACCAAAGTGTTAGTTAAGGGGTGTACACACTTATGCAACCAGCTTACTGTATGTTTTTTTCTTTTCCTTCCCCCCAAATAGTTTCTGTTTATTTGTCACATGTATTTTGTTGATTGCTATTTCACATTTATGATGGAAAATGGTCTGACATGATTTATCTTGGTTTCATTTATTTACATCACAAAACCCTGCAATTTTAACAGGGGTGTTTTAACTTTTTACATCCACTATATGACCATATCTTGTTGTATTGATCAATTAAAAAGATGCGCAGATGTAATTAATTATTTGTTAATGTATATTACCTTCTACTTTCAATGTTTACAAGTAAATAAAATGTAATGGCCACAGAATATACATCATTCAGTTATATAAATATAAAACAAAATAAATAAAAGTCTTTTCATTCTCATAACTACACAGCCTTCCTACTTTATTTCACTGTAGTTCTTAAACAATTATTAGTAGTTACTCAATCCTTTAACTCAATAATTGATCAACAATGGAACTGAAGTTAAATGTCACAAAAAAGTTTGTCAGTGAAGTAAGTAGCATATGACATAATAGATCACTTTTCAGACAAAAAAACATGATGCTGGCTGTCAGGTTTTCCAGAAACGGAAGTAAGTGAGACAGTTCAAGTCTACAGAAGAGCTGCTGCAGATTCTCCAAGATGCTTGTAAAACTTGCCAGGCAATTTCATAAAAAAAATAAATAAATAAAAAAAATTACAAAGAAAGTGTTCATGAGACTACTGGCGCATTTTAACAAAGCAAAGAGAGTCACACCAAATACTGACTTTGTTAAGTTTATTATTGTTTACTGCTCTTTATAGTAGATTTTTTAAAAATGTTGAAACGTTTAATTTCATTGTTTTTGAAAGCATCTTTGCTTTATTGCATCTATCTACCGACATATTTATTCATTCGTTTAATGGCTGAGAGAATGTTGGAAAACTTTTTTGGCATACTACATTGTATAATCTGTTTTTTGGCTATTTCTATTGTACGATGTTTAATGTGGTGATATTATCCTTAATGTCTCAGGTAGCTTAACCGTGACTGAATTATTAGTAGCTTTCATTCAATCAGAGAGACCCTTGGAGAGGAGAAGATGTTCAAAATAGAAAGAAAAAAACAGGTTTTGCTTCTTGGTAGATGAGCTATATTAAGTTATGTAATGTCATTATTTAATGAAAAAATGTGATTGAGAGAGACAGAGAGAGGGAGAGAGAGACAGAGAGAGAGAGAGAGACAGAAGCCGACATTTTTAAAATATATAAATGTTAAGCTATCTACACAGGTGTCCCAGCACATGATCAGCATGTAGAGAAGTGGGTGAGAAAACAAAGGAGGATGAGAAAGAGGGAGTATGAAAGAAAGCCAGAGAGTGTGAGAGATGGAGGGATGAAAGGGAGGGGGATGGTGTCACACTATGAGCTGTCAACTGTCATCATTCTCCAGTGCCACCTGAGACACTGGGCGCCACACCCTGCCCCTCCCCTCTCTAGTACCCATGGCAACAATCAAGTGATGGAGCTGTAGGCTGATTGGCTGTTTGCTCTAGAATGGTGCCTGGATTGCCAGGTCTAGCAGGGTGTTTGGTGTGTTTCAGCACTTAACTTAATTATTAGTGTAATTATTTTGAGAACAAAGTGACCATCATCTTCCCACTGGTTAGTAACTAATTCATTGTATCTTATGGGAACAAATACTAAACTGGAAAATGTAGAAAATACTGAAAATGGGTTTCTTTGACAAGTACGTTACAAATAATCTGCAGTAGGTAGACCAAGTAGCTTTTGAAAGATAGAAACTCTGAGCACTGAGGACAGATGGAGGCTGGGAGACAGGAGGGACAATGGCACAGTATCAGCACAAGCTGGCATAAGTGTGTGTGTGTGTGTGTGTGTGTGTGTGTGTGTGTGTGTGTGTGTGTGTGTGTGTGTGTGTGTGTGTGTGTGTGTGTGTGTGTTTGTGGACATCCCTTGCTGTCACTGGGCGGTCAAAACTCCCACTCACAAGAAGTGACCTTGGCACTGAATGGGAGGTATACTCAGCCAACTGTCTGTGGCACTGCGTGGTCGTCTGCTCGCTTTTTAAAGGAGCCAGGTCAACAGAAGGCCACTGGGATACCCATGTGGAACTTACATTCTTATGTAGGTTAGCAATATGGCCACCACAAGTTTTGCTGTTATGGCAGATGTTCAGTATAAACTCATGATCTATACCTAACATCTGATGCCCCATCGTTTGCATTTTTCATCTTTACAATATAACCCATAATGTTTTAATATTGACCTTAAATACGTAAGCCTTCATACTGCTGATTTAATAATATATATAACTTTTGTTATTGTAATGTAAGAACATTGAATCAAATATCATAGGTAATGGATACATGAACTGAGGGATATGTATATAAACAGACAAACAATGTAAAAAGACAGATGGATGGAAAAGCTTCTCACCTGCTTTGACATGGATGCTGGGGCTGCGGATCTTGCCAGCCTGGTTCTCTGCAGTGCAGAAGTAGTCATTGTCATGGATGAAGCTGTTGAAGGCAGATGGAGAGAAGGGGTAGAGCTGCAGAGTGCCGTTGGCATGGACATGGCGGATGTGTGGCACGTCGTAAATGTCGTCGCCGGTAGCCAGGTACCAGCGGAGGACTGCATGGGGGGCGCCACCTGCTGGGCAGGGCAGGGACACCCCCACTGAGCTGGAGAAGGTCACTCTCTGCAGGGAAGCGTTCACAAAGTACAGCCGTGTCGAGACCACATCCTCACTGTTCACTGAAGGCCAAAAGAGAGAAAAACAAGTCACTTCTTCTCATACAGCTTTGATTAAATTCTAGACTTGAGAATGAGAAAGCGACTACTGTTTGGACCAGGATCATTGTTTTATTAAACTAAACACAATTTAAAACATTACTCTTTATGACAAATCTGGGAAGAACAGGGCTACCATGTCGGTTCTTATTAGGAAAACACCTTGATATTCAAGAAAAACAACATGATAGTGCTACTGAGCAAGATTAAATGAGAAATCTGCTCCATCACCTGATAGACCCCTTGATTAGATAGTCTGACTCCCTGGGAATCAACAGAGCCTGGCTTACAGAAACAGAGCCTGGTTGAGTTACTCAGTAACCCCCAGCATGCTCAGCTGGTATACTTAAATCAGCATTTCTTCACAGACCCAAAGTCCATTGGTCTATGCAGCCTGACACCCATCTATGCCATATCAACTTCTATTCTTTCACCTTTTTGTCTGTTAAGAATACCTACCCACTGCTTTGATTTTATAATGCCCTTCCCTTTTGATCAGCCCAGCACAATCCCAATTTAGATGGCAATTACTAATGCTCCATCATAAGAATTATGTAACTGAACAATATTTCTATTTCTCAAATTATAGTTGGGTCCTTATATTATTGTTGGGTTTAATGATTTAAATAGTGATAACACTAACCCTAACCCCCCAATCTAATAAGAAGTTCCTCCTGATTAGATTAGATGCATTTCTCTGTAAATTGGAAGACAGAATGTTTCTGTAAACTTCTGAATTCATTCTGCTGATACCATTGTGAGTTCGATCATCAATAAAGATTAGTGAGCCTGCTCCAGAAACAGCCATGCAAGCCCAATCCATGACACTACCTCCACCATGTTTCACAGATGAGCTTGTATGTTTTGGATCATGAGCAGATCCTTTAGGCCTTTTCATCACTTTGGTAGAGGTTAATCTTGGCTCCAGAACTTTTGTGGCTCATCTCTGTATTTCTTTGTAAATTCCAATCTGACATTCCAATTCTACTGCTGATGAATGGTTTGCATGTTGAGCTATGGCCTCTGTTTTTCTGCTCTTGAAGTCTTGTTCAAATGGTGGATTGTGATACCTTCACCCCTGCCATGTTCCCTGTGGCAGGACATTCCAAATTGTTGTACTGGCTATGCCCAATGTTTGTGCAATGGCTCTGATCGATTTTCCCTCTTTTCTCAGCTTCAAAATGACTTGTTTTTCACCCATAGACAGCTCTCTGGTCTTCATGCTGGTTCATCCTTTTTAACAACAAATGCAGTATTTACAAGTGAAACCCAGGGCTCAGACCAAGAGTAGATGTTCAGAGCTATTTATTGTTTAAACAATCGATCTAACAGGACACACCTAGGCAACAAGAAACACCCGTCAGCTAAATGTTCCAATATTTTTGATCACTCGAAAAATGGGTGGGTTCAAACAAAAGGTGCCATGTTCTAAGTTGTTTAACACATCTAGATGTAAATATGAGGAAATGAAAGCTGAAATTCTCATCTATCATCTCATTCATCTTTTTATCTCAAACACAAATATCTTCAGTGTAGTAGAAAAACAAATAAATTGACTCATGGCCACAGATGGCTATGGCATTGCTGAGATTCAAACCTCACAATCTAGGGATGATATACGCATTATGTTTGGAGTGTGATACACTATGTGGCTAAAAGTATGTAAACATCTGACTATCACACCCATATGTGGTTCACCCCCAAATTGTTGTCACTAGGTTTAAAGCACACAATTGTATAGAACGTCTCTGTATGCTGAAGCATTAAGAATTCCACTTCACTGGAACTAAGAGGCCCAAACCTGTTCCAGCATGACACAAAGTGTACAAAGCGAGCTCCATGAAGACCTGGAGTGTTAAACTTGGAAGAAGGTGGAAGAACTGGAGTGTCCTGCACAGAGCCCTGACCTCAACCCCACTGAACACCTTTGGGATGAACTGGAACTGGAGCCTCCTCATCCAACATCAGTGCCTGACCTCAACCTCACTAATGCTCTTGTAGCTGAATGAACACAAATCCCCACAGCCACGCCCCAAAATCTAGTGGAAAGCCTTCCCAGAAGAGTGGAGCTTATTATAACAATCTCAAATGAGATGTTCAACAAGCACATATGAGTTGTTTAAATAATAATGAAATATTAAATAAGTAAACAAACAAACACCTTTGTTAAAAAACAAACAAGCAAACAAAAAAACACCAGAAAGATTTCACAACCAAGCAGCTCTTTAGCCGTCCAGCCATAGCCCAAATGACAGTAGAAATATCTCATTGGTAAGACAGGCATTAAAGAACCAGTAATCTGATGAAAGCTGTTCTGAGTGCTTCATTTTGATAGGAGAATAAATGGGTCATGGCACCTTTACTGAAATATGTACTGTACTCCCCAAACTACCATGCAGTTAGTGTAGATGTACATCTTTGGGAAAAAAAAGGAAAAAATGCAGATGTTCATGTTAGCACAGCAATCAGTGTGCCTCTAAAAAACTGTCTTTTTGTACTCAGAATTTATTAGCTCAGATCAAAGTGAATTTGTGTGAAAGTGAATTTACATTTAATTGCACTAATTGAATGCCCTCCACTATATTTACGTCAACAATGCCTGGATAATCTCCATTCGTGTGATTCACTTTGTGTTCAGATGCACACTGGTGTAATGTTATCATGCAATTAAAGTCGACACAGATACCAAACCCTCTGCTAGCTGTCAATACAGACACACAGATACTGATTCCTCAAACACAGTGAATCAGAATATACATAGAGACAACAAGCTTTTAAAATACACATATAAAAATATGTATGTATGCAATAGTTTGGATAAAACATGAAAAAGTCTCAACAGAATTGAAGGGCTGAGATTAAAGCCCTTACTGAGGTGGGGGTTTGAAATCTCTCTCTCTCTCTCTCTCTCTCTCTCTCTCTTTCTTAGTCTCAGTCTCCCATAGAACATGAAAGGATATGTTATGTGATTGGAATTTGTATGCTAGATGCAGAGTTAAAACCATATAATCTCTTTTCACATTTAACACAATGCAGAGACTTCCCAGGAGGATAATCGCAGCATGGTGGAGGGTCTTTCCTTCTCTCTGTCCCCAGACGGAGGGTGGATTACAGAGGTTGATCTATGGAATGGATACAGTTGAAACTAGGCCAGGGTTTAGGGTCAATAGTTGCTGAAGAGCAACTCGTTCAAAAATGAGCAAATGTAAAATACTTTATTTAAGCTTTATATTGAAAGAGACTCAAGGTCAAAAATCAAGGTCACTAGACTGGATTACAGAGTTCTGGTGCTTTGTTTAATTTTTAATGAACACAAGGTCGAGATGCACTAACAAAGGTCTTCTACTTTAAATCATGGTTAGGTATTTGCATTGAAGTTTAGAGAGGGATTTATGGGTAACCATATGTGCACACTTCCAAAACTCTAACCATGCACACTCATTCACATCTAGGTGCAATTTTAAAAAGCCAATCCATCTACTGTCAGGTTTTTGGGAGGTGTGAGGAAACCCACGTGGACACAAGGAGAACATGTAAAATGCTGCATAGTCAGTAATCTGAGTCAGGATCGAACCAGGACTCTGGAGGTGTAAGGCAACAATGCTACCTACTGTGCCACTGTGCCACCCAATTATTATACACTCTCTTTCAGTATGAAATATCTACATATGTTTTTTTTTTTTTTTTTCTTTTGAGTCATCTTTTTCTGTGGAGAAAATCTATTAAATACAAAACTCTCCCCTATCTGGTAGTTTTGAGTGATTTAGAACCCAGAATGTAGTGATCCCCAGAGTTATCTCTTCACTTCATTCTGCAGTGAAATGCAAGACTTTCATTTTATCTTTCATTTTTGGTCTCCTAATGGACACGTTCACATACAAGTATGATAGCAGACTGTTATGCAATCACTGCTGCCCAACACCCTTACGTATTTGCAAATACACAAATGCAGTTTTCATTTGCACACAAATGTAAAAAGCTGTTAAAATAGAGCAGTCCATGTGCTGAAGGGTAAGTGATATTTAGATCACATGTGGTAAACTCTTTTTTATGAACTGCATCAAATTCCACTGCAGCTCAATGAGAGACGGTTCAGGACCAAAGACAGCTCCAGTCCCAAGCATAAAAATGCAGAAAACAAGTGCACATACAAGCAAGGGTTTTTCTAAAGCTTCTTTTAAAGAGCCATATCCACTACTCTGTGACATTGCTAAATATGAATACAGAAATAATCCTGCATGAAAAGTCCAAGGTACAAATAATAGGAAAATGTGTATTTTCATGTATATGAAATATGTAAATGTATATATCCTGTTGGAGCTGGGCAAAAAAGCAGGTCAGTTAGTTCACCCACTGGCCTCCTCCACCCTGTTTGCCTTTACAGATTATACTCTACCACATTATCCCTTATAATAAAGATTGAAATATCTGTAATCTGCACACAGGGGGGACTAAATGGCGTTCACTGTTTTGTTTTGTTTTTAGTATTTTGGTGTCAACCTTTGGAGATACTAAAGGTGCTGTTATAGATTTGTAGAGATTGACTTTATAGTTGTATTAAGTTTCATGTAGTGAAATAATTATTGTTTGAGTCAAAGGCCTGTGCTTTAAACTTTGAACTATCATAGTGTAGTATTAGATGCTTGAAACACACATCGTGTCCATCTTACAACATCTAAGAAAGCATTTGGGTTCACATTGCAGTTAACAGAGAAATACAATAACACACCTTGAATTCAGGCTTGACATTTAAAAAAAATACATTTAACATAACATAACAAACGTTAATGGGTTAGGGTTAGGGTTAGTAGTTACATTAGTAGTTAATGCGTATTAGTGGACTGAGGTCATTGAGCTTATAATATTTCAGAATTCAAAACAAGTATATCATACTAAAGACAAGTGTCTTTACAACAGTAAAAAAATAATTACATGATCAGCAAAAGTGTTTTTAGGTTTTGATGATGCCATGTGTTACGTTTTAATATGATGGCGAACTGGACGTTTATCAAGAAGAAATGACAAAGTAAACATTAAGTGCGCTGTTGTTATGAAGAGCTCACTTTATGAACCACTTTAACTGACAAAGTTATGTAAGTGTATAACATTTACTTAAGTTGTTTGTAAATAAAATAAAAGTACTAGTCCTGCTGCAGTCATTACATATTTATCACAATTGTGCTCAATGGTAAATCATGTAAAATAAAAACGAGCACACATTGCCTTTGTACATCAAAGAAAGACTAATCTAAAGCTCTAGCAGCTTCAATACCATCGAGCAGATCTTTCACTGCAGCCTTAACATCCTAAAGTTGTGACAAAATGATAAGATGCCAAATACCACCACTCACACTCTGGGGTTATGTAATCCTCCAGTGCTTTATATAATCTTATACTGCATCTGTATGTTTGACATTGATTTGACAATTATTTTACTCGTATTCAGATCCATCCAGGTCTCTTAAAAGCATATGCAGCATGGTTGTGTGTGAGCATACGGTGAGGGGTTGAGCCTCATTTAGTTTCTAGGTGGGAGGGAATAAAAGGGGAAGAGAATATCCCAGACTGCGCTCCTTTTGTTACAGTTGACTGTCATCCATGGACTAACGAAGCCTTGCAGCTCCCCGCCATTTTGCCTGCCATATGCACAAATGCCAAACGAGGAGAGAGGCAGGGGAAGCCAAGCCCCTTCGTTAATGA